>JAXQQM020069920.1:0-109592 GCA_034641835.2 Pinus albicaulis
TACAAGGAATATCGCTAGATGTATCACTAAATACGTAATACTGGAATCGAACACTATTACATAGGGGAGGGACTAGGCCGAGAAGGCTAGCTAACGTAATGTAAATCATAAAGAAGAATGGCATGGTTTAGTTCGCATAGATTTTCATGACCTAAATTATGTGAGCCCTAAGGATGATTATCCTCTCCCTTCCATCGATCAGTTGATTGATTCTATGACTGGGTATGAGATTATGTCTCTCTTAGATGGATTCTTAGGTTACAATTAGATCCTCATCATTGAGGTGGACCATCATAAGATAGCCTTTGACTGGGAGTGGGTACCTACTACTACCAAGTCATGCCCTTTGGCCTTCAGAATGTGGATGCTACTTACCAGCACACCACGACCACAACCTTTCATGAACTGATCCAAAATATTCTAAATATTTATGTTAATGATCTGATTCCTAGACCGTGCGGGAGTACCCCTACCACGTTCCTCCGCTTCGCCGGTTTGATACTAAGAGGTAACAATTCTATTAGCTTAGAAGAGTAACTGTTCTAGCTTATTGATCTAAGTAAGCTATGATCTTTTTACTATTCATAGTTATTACCATATCTTACCACTAGTTTACAAGCAATGGGAATAATTAGTCACGAAGCTGATCTTGGAGGTATATGTAATCTTCATAATCAATGAACATTACTATTCCAACCAAATAAGGCTAGTTTCTATTATGTCAGCTTAGTGGAAACACAATGGTAACCAAAGAGTGATACATACGCTAAAGGTTTCATATTGCTTATTTGTTATTGATAAGAGAACTAATCACCAGTATTGAATACACTGGAATTGGAGATTACTGCTTGTTCCTTAGAGTTTACTGATGATCTCTTAACAACCTCATAAAGCTGAACACAAGTCAAAGTGAATCCATACTATGATATCAATGAGCAATGGAATTAGATCTAACCATTATACAAACTCGAACACTTAGAGTAATAG
Source organism: Pinus albicaulis (assembly GCA_034641835.2). Lineage (NCBI taxonomy): Eukaryota > Viridiplantae > Streptophyta > Pinopsida > Pinales > Pinaceae > Pinus > Pinus albicaulis. The sequence continues at coordinate 988 of JAXQQM020069920.1, forward strand.
TACTAACGTATATGTATAAGCCCATAGGTAAGCAGAGTAAGCATCACTGATCAGATTGGTTCACAGTAATCAAACAGGTGAAATAAGGGGTACGTAATTCCCATAATAGATGCACTGATAAGAGTACTGTGCTTGCTCGGCATGATAGTATTCATAGTTGGTGAAGCTTTATGCCTATCAACATCCTAGTTGATTAGGCTTATACTCATATCGAACCAAGCTTAATGAGCTCTATCACTAGTATCGTAATTACAATCAACTCTATTTGATCATTACTAGCTAGCTTGTAAGCTCATTTCGAATCAGCTTCTATCCTATAAAGTAATGGGAATTAGACTTATATTAGTAATAGCATGGGGTATTAGCTTGAATATGACGAGTAATAGATATGAAGTTTACCCAGCTAAAGTGGTGAATATGGATACTAGCTTAAACCTGGAACTGGAATCAGCTAATCACAACAAGTATAAGCATAACATGTGAAGTATGATTACGAGCTTCTCCTTATACTGGTCTTTAACACCACTCATAAGCTAATAAAAGCATGTGATAGATTAGAACTATTCCCATATATGAAAGTGGATATCATAGCTTAAGTAGTAGGAATTATTGGTCTCTTTGTTCACATGAGCTTTCAGGTTACAGGGTTTAATCATTGCTTAGTGAAATAGGGATAATCCGTATGTTCAATGATATGGAACCAAGCTCTATCACATTACAGCTTAAGCTTAGATAGTCTTAGTATTAAGCTCACTCGGCATGTTCAATACTAGTGTAAGATGTACTATCACCATTGTAATCACCGTATAAGCTCGAATATTCAGTAAGCTACAAGGTTATTCCATAATAAAAAGCACTTACCTTATTTGGTGTAAGTATTACTAGTAACATGATAGTACTATGTAGAAGCTTTGATATGATGTGTTACCAGTATAGCTCTAATATATGGAAGCTAATAGATATAAGCTAATATGGTCTAATGATTACGGATTACTAGTAACTAATGGTCATACTCTTTGTTAGAGCTCTTTACCAGTATTAGCCTAGTATATTGTAATGATCTATACATGTGGAATACAGCTGGTTATTAATTACTAGTAACTAATTGCAGTTGTACTTGATCTGTACATGATACGTATAGCTATTCCCATTCAATGGAGATGATACTAGCTTAATATCTTACATGTAGAACACTTTGCTGTTTCTATTAGATAAGCTGTTTCACCATAGTTAAGCAGGTAGAACATGTTACAAGCTGAGCTCTTAGTACTATTACACTTATTATGGTTGTTATTTACACTGTAGTTAAGCAGATCCATAAACAAGAAGGTTTTATTCCACTTAGATTACAAAGCTATGAAGATTGATTACGGAATATTATAACAGTACTATCCAGCTTAGCATCACTCTGATCAATAGATAGAAGTAATCCCATATTGTTATCCTGTTATATCACTATACTATGAATACTGATGTACGAGCTTATATGCCCTTTCATAGTAATCGAATAGAGTAGAACAAGCTCCATGTTGACACGGTAACTAGAGTCTATACTAATCAAATAGGTGGGATAAGCTTCTCCATAGTGAATAGAGTGAATTAGGTCATAATGGTGATACTAGTGCTTAATACCTTCAACCTGATCTTGTATAATAGTTATATCGATATGCTTAAATGGCTCTTGTTAATAAACCTTATCTGCATATCTAATACAAAAGCAACAGGTCATCCATTTACCAGTACTGTTTACGTATCCATCATAACTATGGGAATTTAAGTAATGAAGCTTAGTAATCATGTTGCCCATCTTGGATTCATCAGTAGGTGTAATTATGGGAATAACTAGAGTCATATAGGCTTGTAGTTAAGCTAGCTTTGATACTTTACACTATTAGAGTGAAGTAATGTATATTATGTAAATACCATAACATCACCATACTCTAAGCTTAGGGAAACACTGGAACAGTCCAACTTCATTAGCTCTTATCATACTTACACTATCAAGAGCTTGTTCCATTATGGTTATACTTATGATCATTGCTTCTATATCAATACGGGTGTAATAGGCTCTACTCACCTTATACCTGCATTCATGTATATGTAATCATACTAGTATCCTTAGTGTTATCATGTACTAAGTAGAGAGATAGAACAAACGCAATCATACTTGTAGTTATAATGAAGCCCCTTATTCATAAGAGTGATATCAGCTTTTATCCCGGTCATTTTAGTACCCCTATAGAGCTCGTACATGATGTACAAGATGGAAGTTAAGTAATGGTAGTTTATCTATAAGGGTAATCAGACTAGTAGATCAGAGATTACTAATAGAACATGATATAAGGATAAGCAGGGTCATATTACTCAATAAGCTTGAATAATGGTGAAGTAAGCATCATATTAGTAGTAGTCTTTAGCACCAACTAGCTATCACGTGTAAACACTGCTTGTATACTGCATGTGTAATGAGTATCTATTACGTATCATATATTATGTCAAATTGAATTCGTTTACAGGTATCATAAACGTATGCCAATCATTATGGTATTCCTTATGTGTGAAAGCACTATGATAGGGTATTGAGACCTAACTAGTGTCAAACAAGGGTATACGTATGGTGTATAGTATGTAATGACTGGGTTACTCTATCTTAAGTAACAATTATGACCTATATTATGTCTATTACATAGATTACAGAACAAGGTAGTAGTAGTTACGAGCTTATGAATGGTTACAATACCACTCTTAGAGCAGTGAATGCATAGAGGTCTACAGGTTATAATGGTAATTCAAGAGGTGTTCAAGCTGATCTCTGCTTTATACTCGTATTCATTCTAGTAGTGATTACATAACAAGCTGGTTATATCCGTAATAAGTGTGTTGCTAAGCTGCTTACAAACACAAACACAAGGGCATTACTAGATAAGCTGTACTCTTTATCACTACATATACCTGTGATTCAGTATAATCGAGCTCTCTATGGTTAATTACGGATATACTTAAGCTTACATCATAGTATAATCTAAGCATAAGTAAGCAAGAAGTGATGGTATCGATGTTCTGTAAACATAATAAAGCTTACATACCCCTAGTAATGGAATTGGAACAGCTTCATGTTATGATTGATTACGGACTACTAGTTATGGAACATGTGATAACCTTATTCCGGTACCAAAGCTGGTCATTGCTTACAAGTCTAATAGGCTATTAGTACTACTTAACCTTTGCTTGTTCTTCATGTATTAGTGTTGGAACCATTATGCTTTATAAGTATGAGTATTCAATGGGTATCAATCCTATGCGAGTGATTAGTACTGGTATGATAGGTAATCATCTTACTTCCTTTGATTGATTGAAACCAAAGCCACTACATATGCCTTAGTGATACTCTATTCATAGACCCGATCATTAAGCTCAAATACATGGGATTGGTTCTATCTCCATAATATGTTAGATCATTCATTATGTTGTAATAGTTAGAGATGTATAAGCATATCCCTAATAATTGAAGCTAGTATAACTGTCGAACCGTATCCTTTCTCTAATCTACATGATGCTTTACTCTAGTAACTCCAAGCTATCTGTATTTCCCTAATATGAAGGTTACAGTATTCCAGCTTGATTAGCATAAGTCTTTAGTATTACTACTGGTGTTGACACAGAGATATGACATAAAGTGTACGATGTATAGGTAACTTAGCTGTAATCTATCCCTAAGCTAAGTGATTATAGAATACAGGTACTTTATATTCATTGCTTACTAAATAGGAGTACTAGTTATTCATATTAGTCTGAATGAAATAGTTAAGAGGATGTGTAAAGGTGCTCGACCACTATTTACCCACCCACCTAATCCCCGAGGTCAACCGTAGCTTCTTCGCTAGGGATTCTCCCCTTTCACTCCTAAACACGGGTACACTAGGATACTCGCCGACTAACAACGGGTTTCCCTCCGAATTAGGGCTTTCCGGTTCAAATCCCTTTTTTCACGCTCCTGATATGATCCAGCTTACTCCACTTTTGGCCGTCCATATCGAGGTCGCTGGTAAACTCAGTGAAATACTCCACCTCACCCTTCACAAGTCCCTCTAGCTTCCTATGCCTTCCAGAGGCTCCCAATGACGAGGGAGGCCCACTCGACTTTACCTTGGTTGGAGGAACTATTACATAACCCTATGTTTTGCTTCTACGCCTTTCATTAATAGAACAAGGAAAAACCTATTAATAACTTATATAGGATCTATAACTAACTCCTCATACTTACTCAATGAATCTCTAAAAGACGACCTATAACCTCTAACCTCTAATAACTATAACAGACTGATAACCTCATACTAAGAGCTGTTAGAACCTCACACTACATGAAGATCACTGGGTATAGGAACAAAGAGAACTAGCTATATATAATAATAATAAGAATTGTATCTATTTTTTCATATGTTTAATGGAGTAGTGTTGTTAGCAAACAATAGCTTTTCCTAAAGGTATTGTCTTAGTACAAAGAGTAGGATCGAAGCTTTATAGTTTATTTTCTATTATCCTATGGTAGGATATAGTATAAGAAATCACTCTTATGTCTTTATAGTTTAAAGTTGATTAACTATATAGAGTTGACTTTAGAGAAAGCATTAGGAACATAGACTATTAGGAGCTAGTATGTAGCTTATTATGTTTTAGATAATTAGAAGGAACTAGAACTATACTTAATTCCTACTCACTAGACTCACTTATCGTTTAAGAACAACCAAACTAGAAGCTCTTTATTATAGGTACAGCTATCTATAGCAAGACTGTCAGAACAGCCAACCCTTCAACAAGCTGGGGAAGGATCCTAAACCTCCATCAGAGCTATCTATCAACGAGGGACCACCGATCCTCTCACGCGCTCATCAAAGGATTGATCATCCACATAAACACCCGAAACCCAGGAATAAGTAATAGGATTCTTATCTATGTTTTAGAAAGCTAGTAGTAGGAAACATAAACATTGAACATAGCCTCATTCATTTCTTCTTGATTACTAGTCACAACGAGGAGCAGCAAAGAAAAAAACCCCATTACATTCTATTTCACATTTGACCAGGCATTAAGACATAGCAGTAGACTGAACCTTGGATTATCTCTTGGGATTCCTAGTATCAGAAAAAACACATGGATTACTTCATGCCATCATCTACACATGCACGATAACTCCTACTTACACTTTTGTTAGCTACACTTATTAGCCGAATCAAAAGCTTTATAGAGAGATATCAGCTTAGAACATCAGCGATGAAACAATCTGTTGGAGAGCATAAGGGATTACACAAAGACTCCTCGGGTTAGCTGGACAGACCTAGGGATATAGGCCCCTACGAATAAGACAGATCGTAATTTCCTATCCCCTAGTTACGAGGCTAGGGGCTCCCTCCCAGGACTAAGGGCTCGTGGGTTCCCTATCGAGGTTCTTCCCCCTGCTTGTTATCTACTTGAACTGCTGCATAAAGGACTGCTTCTACCTCTGCTTAAACCACAACCCCTGCTTTTTATTCCCTCCCTGGCGGGTGCTGCCTCCATGGAAGAAACTATCAAGCCCTCTGCTGCTACCGGAACTTCTGCTACTAGTGCTTGGAAACGACTTCTATCTCCACCGTGACTATCTCCGAGACCTTCGCCACGGGTCATTTGCTAGTGGTTATTGCCTATGCATCCACTACCCGTGCTGTGCTTATGCAGCTGGTGCCTCCACCCCTATCTTCGCTGTTGCTGGATTCTTTTATGGAATAAGTAAATAATCTGGACCTTAGACCTGATTCGGAATAAACACTTGTATCATTTGAAGGGGACTCTACATTAGCCTGGACCAACTTCTGAACCAACCGCTGATGGCTTCTGGAACCAACTATTTATTAGGTCAGCTACTCCTGCTTCCCCTGCTTGCTACTAATGGCACTTCTTTGATTGGATCGAAATCAGAATCACTCGATTATGACTACTACTACTGCTCAATCGACTGCTTGGCGCATTGATATACTGACTCCACAGCTAACTGAACAGAATCATAGGAATCAACTACTTGCTGCTTCCTCCTGTTGTTCTCTTCTCGAATTCCCTTATTTAACACTAATAAAGACTACCCACCCACTGAAGGCTAGGATTAAGGCACGCCACTCTACTGGTAAGGATTCCCATATAGGCCATCCTTATGGATGGGTCTGTCTAGTGGAACGTTTACTAAGATCTCCGAGGCAACAGTGAACGTATTTCCCAGGCAACTACGATCTAGAATATAATTGCCCTAATTGGTTGGGACCTGAGAATGAGTAATGCCAATTGCCAATGGACTACTACTTGTTTGTAGGTGACCAATCCTGCCTGGCCAAAGTGGATGGAATGGACCATGAATTGCCAATCCTTGCCATGCAATCCAATGCATTCTCTTGTTATTGTGACCAATTAGAACAATCCTTATCCTGAATGGCCAAATGGACCCTCCCTTATTATATGAATCCGCCGCTGCACCGATAATTTCATTCCCTGGACCCTGGCCCCGGTCTCTATGAATCCTTATGAGAATGATGCCCAACCGCGGGTCATGTTAATGACACATTAGAGAATCGTATTGAAAGGGCTCGGACCGACCTACCTTATGTATGTCCCCAACCAACCAAATATCCCCAACCTACCAATGAATCCTGTACAGGGCCAATCCCAGCATCCTTAATTGCGCCCTTAAACAAACATTTGAGGGGTAATAGCAAAGGATTGAGGCACAGCTTGGGAGCTGGTGAAACCGATAGCTCTTGCGTATATTTATTTTGCGATTCAACTGAATGAAAGGCTGTAATAATATAGCGTCTCGTATAGTGAACAAAATTGGCATCTGCAGCATTGTTGAATAGGAAGCATATTTATTGCCCCACCACCCATAAGTAGGGAGGGGAAGGAAATAACTCCCATAGATCCCCAGGGTCAGATTCCGAACATCCCATTCAACCGGGTTCCTGAACCATTATTTCTGTATGGCTGGCGTGGTAAGTTACTGGCCGAATGAAGGCCCGCCTACCACTGAAGGATCCACAAAGCGTATTGGCTTTGAGGTAGGGCTTCCTCACATCCAGATCTCCTTCCATGATGAATCAAGCTCCTTAACATAGTGAAGAGTGAAAGTGAAAAACCCGCATAAGAGCCTCAAAATTCAGCAATCCACCTCTCATTTTACCTCATTTTCCCTTGTCCATTTCTATCTTAAACCCAATTGATCAATAAATATAGTTAAAATTACTTCTAGAATTATTTACATGACTGACTTGTTGAATTTTGTGATTTTTGCCATTGTTAAGCATTTTGACCGGAACTAGCTGCAGAATGCAGACATTCCGTAGCTAACCGGCGATTCTGCAGATGCCTTCATGTTTGAGTATGTTCCAGGTGGCCTCTTGAGAAAAACCGCATATGAGCATGATCCACGTCATGTCTACATGGTTCGTTGCTCATCATGGAGGAAGAAATGAATTCTGGGTATGGTTTTGAACGTGGGGAACACATTTATGAAGGAAGACTTCTATTAGGACTGTCTCAGTCCAGATGTCTTTTCTTCTTCACGCAGCCACTTTAAAGAGTCCTAACGTGATTCGGATAAGGAAAGACATTGTTCCTAAATTTTTGTAATTATTGTTATGTGCATTTGCTTTATAAACTCTTGGGAGACCGAGAGCTATGTTAAGAGATTTTATGTTAGATTTGCTGCTAGATTTTGTTTAAACTCTGTGTTACATTCCTGAAAACCCAGAGTGTTATGTTCAAACTATTTCATCTTTAATGGAGCAGACAAAGTTATTTTGAAGGCGTGATTTAATTTGGAGTTGAATGCCGTCAAGTGGTAGAGGGCCCCTGCCTCTTGCACGGATTTATTTTGCGTAAATTAGATAAGTTTCCTAGCTGCCTTTACGTTTTGCATTTGAATTGGTAGTTGTTTTTTTTTAGCTACTGTAGTCGTATTCATTCTAACTCTTCCACAAGAAGACACTCTTCCAATAGATTATAATGATGAATGTTGAATGACTATAGTATTGTAGGATTAGGAGTTGAATTTATAGTTGTTTTAACTAGCTACTGTAGTTATATTCATTCCAGCTCTTCCACAAGAAGACACTCTTCCAACAGATTATAATGATGAATGATGAATAGCTATAGTACTGTAGGATTTAGTTGTAGTTTTTTCTATTCACTATCACAGTTACACTTGTTCTAATCACTCTTCCACAAGAAGAAACTCTTCCAAGAAATTCTTAAGAAGTTCAAGACATGACTGTGATAATGAATGATTTAATTGTGTGTTTGTACTAAGTATCATCTCTGTTCTTGCTCTTAAACGCTTGCCCAAGACATCATAATGACGAGTAGGGTATGGATATGATATCTTAGTTTTTCATTTGCTTTCATTCTATTTGCTTACAATTGCACCCAATTACACAGTCAGAATTGTTCTATCTCTTCCAAAAGAAGGAACTCTTCCAAAATATCACTAATGATGAACAAACAAATTGTGTAACTTCATAGAATAATGCATGTTAGCATAGTTAGAATGCTCCGGAGTTTCATTACATTTAACTCATGTTCAGTTACTTTGTTTCAAGTTTGATGATGACTTATAGTTCAACATTGTTCTAGATTAGTGGCATCTTAGGTTCATTCTTAGATTAACTCATTGCACTTGCACTTCATATTCAACTTGTCATCCATTGCACAATAGATTATTTCAGTTATTAGGATTAACAAAACAACCTTCATTATTCACAAACATCTTTTTGTTCTAAAATCTACAAATGATCCATAGCCATATGAACAAAAGACAACATCACTATAAGGTCTGAAGTATCTCTGCAATTTCCTCATCATTTTATAAACAGAGCTCTTCCTCAAAAGAACTACTTTGAAAAAGAAACCAATAACTCTTTGAGTAAAGGTTCTGTGACATTCAATTAAATTGCAGAATAGAACTAGGAATTAGTCATATAATAGAAGAGCTTAGAAAAAAATGTTGCATCATGGTAAGATTAGTGTTTAACTGTTTAGTTAGAGGATTTGCATATTTAGTGATCATTTCTCAAGTTTAGTTTGTGTCATTTGCCTAAAAAAGTCATTATCAAGCTTTTGCTTTTATTTAGTCATAGTTTAGATTCTGCTTGCATTTGCCATTCCATACATTAGGCTTAACTCTGTTTTTGACCACCGACTCCTTTCCATTAGTTTTCTAGACATTTCCATTGTGAACATAAAAATCACCAAAAGACCAAAAACATCATAAATCATCACAAAAGACCAAAAACATCACAAAACACTACACACAACACATTAGGAAACAAGCACCTAGGTACATATGGTACACTTCACTTCAGCAGTTTACAAATCCTGGTTGACAATTAAATGAGCTCAGTTTAGGAGACTAGATCGAGACCAAACACCCGCATTGTATTTCTACTCCCAAAGTTGGGCGAGCTACTTTCTATACATAAAGCCCTTACTTCCTCATTCATTTTCAAAAAGCTGCCCTCACAAGGAGAGATATAATTATATATGTAATACACTACCGAATAATTTAGGAAAAGAATCAAGGACTGAGGTGTCAGTTCGGGTATGTCCTGTACGAGCTCTAATCCCCGACTAGCAGTGTGGGTGGTTTCTTCTAGGTATAGGCATATAAGAGTAAGTTCGGTACAATAAATTACCCACCCCAATGGACTAGATGTTCCGGAAAAGTGTGTTTAGCTGTTCCAAGTAGGTGTGGTTCAAGCCCATGTTCACCACCTAAGAGGCTCTAGCTATACCCTAGTAGGCACTGTGGGCCCCTAGGAAGGAACCCTATCCCCTCCATGTGGGGCCTATCCCCATGGGAGGGCCACAGTCCCGCACTCAGTGGATTAGCACCACCGGTAACTATAGCCGCTTGGGCTATTAGTCCGTGGTAGGGCCTGTGGGGTAAGGAGGTCACTGGGGCCCACTACGGTCCCCAAGTGGGAATTATTCCCTTGCTTAGATAGTTACACCAGGCCCATATCAGTTTCGCACGCGATTACCGCAAGTTCTTATCACACCTGCCTCACTCCAAAGCCAGTGGGACCCACCGATCTCGACCTTTTCTTCTTCTCCCTTCCTTTCTAACCTTCTCTCTTTCCTGCTTCGACCCACCTTCTATTTAGGATTAGATTATTTAGCACCAAACCTTTAGTGTTATATGGATGGGTGGCGCAATTCTTTATTCACTTTTGATTGGATATTCACCCCTTACCTTTGGGCAAAGAATTCATGTTACGACAGACAGGCTTTAGGTAATCCAGACCTTTATCCTTACTTTTTACACTAGCAGCCATACAATTTCGGAGAAAGCGGACATACATACCCACCATCCTGTGGGACAAGGTTGAATCCAAACAGAAACACTCCCTTTTTTGCCAGACCATTTAGTCGATTCACGGATCTCCCTTATCACAAAGCTGAACCGGTTGATGTTTCTTTCGGGCGGGCTTTAGAGACCTTCTTACCTTTACTCCTTTCCTATTTTCACAACCTCAGCAACCCAGGTTATGTGCTTCCTGAATTCACAAACTTCACGTTCAGTGCCTAATTGCTTAGGGAGGGAGGCACTTTTACCATTGCTAGAAACTTTAGCCTATTGCATTACTTAAATCGACGACCTACCGCTACCAACCAACCTGTTTTCTTTTCCGCCCTTACATAGGCTCACAGATCTGAACTTTGATTAGCATTCACGCACTTGCCTTTACTTGGGTGCATGGGCCATTGGAACCTTTTACCTAGCTATCTTGCCTTTACTTAAGAACTGTTACCGGGCACTAACCCTTTACTCTTTTACGCCTTTGTTGAGACCGGCAGACTTGAACTGTAATATTTGATGGACGGCGTTCCACAGAGCAGAGCATTCACCTGCGTGGGGCACCCGCACTTGCTGCTTAAATATTCTTATTTTGGTATTGCTTCAAGGGCTTCAACATAGAAAGAGCATTGGTCACGGGCTGGACTTACATGCTTGATGAATCTTCATAGACGAAGGGGGTAGGCAGGCACTATTCATCTTCTTGTTGGGGTGGGGAGACGAGCTTACAGATATGATTGATGAATGAAAACAACCAGCCAGCATTACTAGGCTAGGAGCTTATGGAAGTGGCACAGGAACCACCCTTGGATCGTATGCGCGGAAACGACTTGTTTCATTGTCTAGTATTTATTATCATGCTTTTATGGGATGGCATGGGTCGGCTTAGGCCTGAATCATTTCATTATTTTGAGATAACCTATTGCTACCCACCTTTCTATTGAACTTGAACTGTCTCACATTGGTGGGGTGGACGGGCCATATAGCTTGACCGGCTTCCGCAGCGCTTGCTTACATATTCCTTACTTCGGAGGGGACCACTATTACTATGAACTTGACCTTGCCTTACCTTTATGTTAGACCGCTCAGGTGGTGGATCGTTGGATCGGATCGTAACTTCCCTATGAAAATGAATCACTTACAGAACTTATTATATTAGATGGCATGGCACAGAGATGGATGACATGAAACAACTCCTTCCTACCCTTCTTCCTCTTCACTTATGTGTTTACTAACTACTCTTACCCTATACCCATTGGATGAATGAAACGAGAGGTATCGCTAGAGAACCGAGCAGATTGATTGAATGGCATGACAGGCATGATACCACCTACGTATCCCGGCTTTGAAAAGGCTCATCTAACCCCATTCTACATAGGCTTTAGATATAATAAACCAGGGTTTCCCAAATCCCCAATAGACCCATATTTTCTAGAAAACCCATAGTTAGGCATTCAAATCATTAGCAATATGACCCCTATATAACACCATAGAAACCCTAAACCCCGTAGACCCCAAAGGGTAAGTATCAGGAGTCTATATAGGACGGAGATAGAACCTTTGCACCCTTAGCTGCAGACAAAGACCCAACTCCCTCTATAAGGTAAGGAATTCTTCTTTATTAGTAAGGTACTATTAGGAAGTAGGTATTTATCAAATATTAGAAAGTAGCTCTTAGGAAGTAAAGGTAGGCAGAGTCAAAGAGCAGCAGCTACCGATACTCGCTCGCCTCAAGCAAGAAGGTGTGATTGAAGCTTGTGTGCCCCATATACCCACCCGTTCTATTGTCCAACAGCTCTATGTCCTTCCTTCCATCCCCGATCCGCTCGCTGTAAGTTGGGAGATGATTCCTAAGTGGGTTAAGCGAGGAGGCAAGTAGTAAATCTGTCTGAGGGATAGGCATCAACTACGGAACGCTACTCCCTGCTATTGTCCACTAACTAACCTGTTGCCCACTAACTAACTGGGTTGGATTCAAGCAGCTACTCACTTATGGGGGGAGACGTGTACAATATACTAATAACTAATCTACCTGTAGCAATAATTCGCAAGCAAGTAGGGTGGGTTCATAGGCGAGAATGGGTAAGCAGCAACTAATGGGGTAATGTTTAATAGTGTGTAGAGAAGCAGCTTTCCAAGCTAGAGAAGCCAGAGAATTATATCACTCCTGGTAGAAGCCAAGAATATGAAAACAAGAGGCCAGGTAAGGTCAGGAAATAAATAAAGACGGAGAGCTGCCTGGGCGGCCCGTAATGAGGTAAGAATAATTGTAAGGAGGTATACTAACAAGAATAAGGATGCTAAGTTGTTTGCATACAAAAGAAGCATCTAAATCCTGAAGCTCAAGGTTCGTTGTCTTGGTCTGAAGGGTGTAATACAGGTAATCAGGTGTGTCTATTCCAAAGCTAGTGTTGTTAGGTGAGCTAGCAGAGTTTCCTATTGATCAATTGGGGTGGGTCGGCGCCTTTTCCCTTGGTCCTTCTTTGTCCTGGTCCAGCTACTTAGAGGTGGATATAATTGAAATTCATATATCCATCCCTCCATGTCCTCCTTCCTTTCTAGTGATAGAGGTCTATTTTGTTCCTGTTTCATGAACTATACGCTGGTTCGATCGCTGCTGCACTCATTCATGGGGTGAACGGGTTACCATAAAAGTACCTGTGACAATGCCTTCATCCTTGGTGGGCTGTTAGCTCTAGACCTAAGGTTAAAGGCCCTACCTGCCTTCTCTGAATGTATATCTCCTCTCGAGTCCCTTCTCACTGAAAGTCTCTCGATCTACCCGCTCTCCCTGATCTATAGCTATTGGATGGTTCGATGGCTTGGCTTGGCAGGTTAGAGGGCTTGTAGGTAGGAGCGTTAATGACATATATAATATATATACATTTTTCCGCATATGTAATGAACCCGTAAAATGCATCTATTATATATGTCATTATGCCATTGTTTATAGATCGATTTCTTCCCCTCACTCTTCGGTGCAACATATATAATGAGTGACCTAACTCTCTCACACGTAAAAGAAGTGATCCGATATATTATAATTGGTCAATCAAAGCCTGAGACCAATGAATCAATCTATCTTCATGAAATATCTCGTTCATGAATGCATAATTACATATATAAGAAGAAGGGCATTACTCAAGTATTCTCCTTTCCATGCCATAATGACATATATAATCATATAACCGAAGCACATACCAACCCTCCCACTCTCTGTTAGCTAGCCGATAGACCACCCATTCGGTAATGGTGAGTGAGAAGCCCCTAAAAAGGCTATTTTTGTGGATAAGCAAGTATCACTACTTTAGACACATGAGGATAATAGCCAATGTGGGTCCTATCTTGCTACTTACTGAGGCTCATTATCCTTATTAGCCTACTGAACATACCCACTGTGTGGAATCATCGGCCTATGTGTTAGCTACGTGTCATCATCCCGTATCGTGTAATCATCATCCATCGTGTCCGCACTAATTGTGTCCCAGTACTAATTGTGTAACCCTCATAGGTCCTCCACTCCAGTAAGAAAAACTAATGGGAAAAAACCCTACCTTATTGTAAACACCTCATTGTGTAACCATTGTATCATATCGTAAAGTGAAAGGGGCTTATTGAAACTAAAGTAGTGAATGAAAGGGGATTGGGTAATGGTAGAATTCATATTGAACGGAATGCATTAATGGGATTGGGAAATGGGGAACTGTGGGGAAATGCGAGAGAATGCGGGGGCTATCGACCGGGGCTCACCAAGGGAATCGACACCACATCCTCGATGGGTATGATCAACTATTCACACAAAAAGAACCACTACCTCCCGATTGATCAACTATTCACGCACATAGAATCGCTTCTTGTTCACGTTGAATTGGTAAACACGTCGGATCACCACCACCACAACCACCACCTACAAAGGCACGTGGTATTGAGAACCGGTCATGTCCAACAACTAGTAATGGGGGATCATCTCCAACGATGTGGGCACATAAAAATTGAAATACACGTACTAGAGCTTCATTCATGCCCTCGGCTAGATGGACTTCATTCCCTGCATCGACAAGAGCTTAATGCACGTGACTAGAGCTTCCACATGACTAGAACTTCCATGTGACTAGAGCTTCCCGGCAAGGACCTTCTATCGCCTATGGCTGTCGACGTTGCTTATGGGCTGTGACTCGGCGTATAGTCCTAAAACAAAGCACCGTAAGTAATGCATCGTCATGGCATCCGATGGAGGTATTAACTCCCATTCCGTAGGGAGTAATCCCAGCCCCATGGGTAAGTTCTCCTCTCGTTAGACGCGGCTATCAATCGTCCGTCCGTTGACCACCCTCTGTCGGATGAGTGCCGTAGTCCATGGGAACCCCCTCTCATGTGGGCCCTCAATCAAGAACTCTTTGGCATAACCCAATTCCTAAGTGTCCCTACTCGACTAGCACAATGTTTGTTTATGGCGCATGATCCTCCTCGACGGGTGAATCATATATAACACGGTGTAAACCCACTCTTGTCGTGAAGAAGGTATCACTCACCTAGTTGCATATATTCGTTTGTGGCACCTCATTGTAGCACATATTCATTCAACCGCATGAAACCATTCATCGAAGCCAATGTACGAAGCCGTGTTCACTCATGACCGCACGAATCCATTCACTCAATGCCCCTAGCCCCTACCCCACGAGCTAGTTAGCTCACTTTAGCAACACGTCTATCCATTCTATCGTATGGCGCATGGGTATCCCTCCCTCCCGGCAGTATGTAGTAACAATGGGGAACTAACTCTATCTCCGGGGGTATGGATTGAACATCTATATCCTTCACGTAGACCGAACTCGAATGTCCGTATTGACTAGATTGAACTGAATTGAATGGATTGAATGGATGAAACATGGCAACGTGTATGCTTGAACCCTATCTATCCATTGGTTCACATCTCTCTTTTCGGTTGGAACTTTGTCATGCATAGGTGTATCGACGAGTTAGGGTAATCGGTGCACCACCTCACACTTCATCTTCATCTCTCTGTCTGTTGCACTTCACTCACTGTACGTAGCGAATGGGGTAATGATTTAACTCCTGCGGTTTCTATATGGAAATTTCTGGCAGAGTTAGTATCGTATCGGTATAGGGTTAGAGTTAGAATGGCAGATCGTTTGAGTATAGAGACAGAGGTAGTCTGCGTAGTCAGGTGAGGTTCGACGAGAGTGCACGTCAAAAACTTCTCCATGCATCATGACAAGCAACACAATCTCGATGAAGTTGGTACAGATGGATGTGTCCCATTCCATAGCACTGGCATTTATGTGCGTAGAGATGCTGCTTTGTCGAGATAGGGACACTCAGCGACACTGTTACATTTAAGGGGTGAGAAGGCATATTCTCGACCGAGCACCCAAATCAACTACATGTATGTCATCGGCTAAACCACACGCAACATGATTTGATTGATCGACCACCTCAAGCGAAGCCACAACTGCGAGCACTCAACCTTAAGATATAGATAGGGTAAAGTTTGAAAGCGGTATGTTCATACCGATGGTTGTGCTTGAGCCATCGTGGCTCGTAGCTGCACCAATGACCTCACCTTGCAACCGGCTTCTCAGTGGCCCTCGTTACTTTTATTTTCGCGTGCTTTTTAGCGTGTCTCCAACGGGGAGCAAGTGGCCCTGGCCACAAGATGTGGAGTGCTAGTAATCTTGACCGCGGAGGTGGCGGATGGATGCAGAACCTAACAAAGAAGCTTTACAAAGTGTGTGTTTGATAGAAATGAGAGGTGATCCCAAAGAGCGGGACGCGGAGCAGCGATGCATGGTGGCCGAAAAATACCTTCCACCGGAGACCCATCCGTGGACAGACCTTTGCTATATTCGTACCGAGCGAGCGGGAGAAGGATGGAAAGATCGACATATGTGAACTTGTAATAACGTGTATAACCTATCGCGCACTTATCCTCGCATATGAAACTCTGTCAACTTATAAGGAATTAATCTTACCTTTCGCGGCAAAGCGATACCTATCACACATAGATAGAAGTATACCTCTCGCATAATCGACCTACTCCGAACCCGGTCGACCGTAGGTAATGCATAGCGTATTTAGTTACGATATCCTTCCGTAAATCCTTTCTATTTTGCATACTTCACAGTTATAGAACTCCGTAACTAAAACCAAGTCAACATTCGTGGGGGTTTTAGACTTTGATCCATCTTTACTCGCCTTACCCCACGAAGACCCTCCTCCCCTTATTCTTCCCGGGCGTAGGAAAAGTCAATTTGCCGTACAGGATATAGCTATGGAGGAAGCCGATTCAATATATAGAAGGAATGATATTAGCGAGCGATAGGGAAGTCGATTATCCGGGAAAGCCGATTCGCGCACCGTATTCTCGAAAGCAAACATAGTAACACTTGCTACTAGTTTCCCCAACAGCACAGAGAAAGCCATCGATCAAGCCTCACTTTATCCTCCATCGCAATAAACGGCTAAGTGACCTACATCCACAGGTACATGCGTGCACCAGCACGGGGAACATCTCGAGGAACAACGAAGGGCGTTAGTTAGGGGTTAATTAAGAGCGAATTAGTAATCGTTAAGTACGGTACCTAAAGGTAATTAGTTTTTTTGGATTTGACGAGGACTATGTCTTGCTAGGGTAAGTGGTTTTCTTTGGTTGCAATGGCTGTGAAGTACAAATGTTAACACTCTCTTCTTGGATTTCATGCTTCGAAAGAAAGAAATACACGTAATATTGGTAGGTCACGCGAGAGATGCCGGGTATAGAGGTGATATGGTCTCGCCACATCCTTATGTCCCGGGAAACATAGACTGAAAGCGTCATAGGAAAGGATGATATAGTATTATTAAGTCTCCGCGGCATGACCAGCGTATGCTAAGATTGAGTGTTGCACATGGCATGTCCGGTGTGGACGAAGAGAGTGTCGTCATTTTTTAGGTCACCAAAACTGGACTAAATGGACTCATGATAATGAATATGATTATGTAGTAGTAGTGGATGGGAAATCATTCTCTCAGTCTTTGCTCAAGATGCTTTGCTTTAGGTGTGCATGTCAATTGAAGCTGTCAAGGAAGGGGGTGGACTTTGATGATGAAAATGAGGGATGTTGGTAATCAGGTGCATGTTTGTCTCATTGGTTCGAACAATCAAATAGGTTGTCTCACATGATAGGTTGTAGTAATTTATTGATAAAATGAAAGAACCGATACTTTATGCCCAAATTTAGATTCTCCCAAAGGAACAAGCGTGCCTTTTGTGCCAAGGCTACTTATGAACCTGCTCCAAGCTAGGCAAAGCGCTCATGATCGAAGGAAGAAAGGCGACTCATGGTTTTCTGACACAATTCATTTATAGTCCCGGTGAGGACGCGCCATTTTGGCATCCAATGACGATGAGGTCGATGCCAAGTGTCCTACACAATTAAAGAAAGGACGCGTTGACCGGGCGCTGACCGGCCACGTAAATGGCGAGTTGACCCGAAGATGATGACCAATTAGCCTCTTCACATGCTAGTGCGAGCAAACTCCTATGGATTCTGGCACTGAGCGCCGATTTCATTATTTTCTATTTTGGGAAGGCTTAGGTGGTGGTGATGCCTTCTTCATTCACGCTTCACGTTGCTCTTTGCTCCCATGAGCCAGGCTAACTCACAGCATGTCTTTAGCCTTCACAAAAGTGGTATTCATGGCTGTTTTTCCATTTTCACGTAGAGCAGCAGCTTTCGTTTGCTGGACCCACTGCTGTAGCTACAATTTGGCACCAAAGATGCCTTGTCTTCTCTTACCCGGCCCTTGTCCATCATGTGCTCATCCGCCTTAAAAGTTTGGAAACCACACTCCTGGTATGCATTACTCAAATTCACCAAGCTACTCTCGATAAATTTTCGAAGAAAGTGAACTTTGCCCGCAGTGGTCTCGATCATGAGAGCGCTTCGGCGGTAGCAATGGAAAGGTGGCTGCAACCTCGTACTCTCGGGACGGAGTCTGCTTGGAGCTCTGACAAGGCCTCTTCCTTCTCTCGCCAACTCTTGTTAGCGGTGAAAGCCATCATCATCCGCAGGAGCCTATCCTTCATTTACCGCCTATTAAGAGTGCATCGACCCGTATCTCCCAAGTGTACAAGCTTCATTCTGTGCTTGTCCCAATCATGTCATGGCCGCTTATGAGGGTGTCTTCGCGCGATGTCTAAAATTCTTTCTTTAGCAATGGCGACGGCTTTGGCGTGAGTAGGTATCACGATGGTGCTTTTCCCATCTCTCGCCATCCTCTTGTTGAACATATGTGACCCACTCCTTCAAGTGTTCGTTCTCTTCTTGAAGTTGGGAATTGGCCGGCCTCAAGCTCTTCTAGCTTTTTCTTTTCGCTTGCTTTACTCAATGTCACGTTCAAAGTTCTGGAAGCTTTTCATGGCCGATGATGCAATCGCTACGCATATGCCTTTATGATCCGTAAACGAGGGAATTATGAAAGTCGCACCACTCGACGTGACCGACATTTCGGATCCTCTCGCGGAGATTTGTTTTATGATGAACCTCATACTTGTACATAGCACTCTCATTCCCTGTGCAGAATCGCCACCAGGCCTCTTGTTCCTCTACCTTGTGCGAGGATCTCCGTTCTCCGGAATGGCTACAAGGTTTACGTTCAGCGGGTAACCGTTTCAGCGTTCAGGATGATTGGGCGAGTTCCTTCTTTGCACGAACCGCACACGAGGAACGCATTACAATGCAATTGAAAGTCTCTATTCTCAATGAGCCAACCAATGCCGCGTGTCTACTCTGTTTCACCTGAGTACTACCCATGCGATCTCTGTTGGTTGTCTTGAGCCTGGCAATGCCCGTGCCAATGCCAAACAGAGTGGAAAGCAAATGCACCCTACCTATGTCGAGACATATATTCGGTCTAACAATACCTATATCCTCATTGAATAGCTCCTTCGATTTTAATAGAAATCCATGACTAAGCTATGGACTTTCAGAGGATTCACTTTTGAACTCAAAGGTGGTAGTTCGTCGTTGAAGATAAAATATCCCCACTCCTTTAGAAAGGTCTGCGAGATCCATGTGTGACAAGGTTTAGGTGATCTCGACCTGCAAAATCGATCTCAGTATTTCACCCGACATAAGCTTTCATTTGACACCACAATACAACAAGTAATACACCCAATTCAGCAGGTACACTATTTAATTCACTATCACGTAAGCCATGAAGTAAGTATCCTCACGTGGCATGACAATCATCCCATACCATCACTTGTGCCAGGACCCACGTATAAACCCAAAGACAACATGTTTCTTGTTTACCCACATCCAAAATCCTGCGGGGAGAACCTAGCCTAGTGTTGTATGACTCGCGTGAATGGTGGAGAACCCGCCTTTATTATAAAACGGTAGTAGCTCCAGCGCATGAGAGAAAGGTGTTCCCCCTCTGGAAGATGACTACCTCTTCGATGAGGTAAGGAACCCGGTCCATACCCTTTGGTTAGCGAGCCGTGGACGTTACCTCCTTGCTTCACTATTCTATGAGAAGGAACTTGAAGTGCTAGCACCTTTCCGAGAAGCGAATGAGCGAGGCCATAAGTCACCTGTACACAAGCATCACGAATGCGAGGGTGAGGTGCGTGTGAGGGTGAACTTTCCAAACTCTCGACAAGCTCGACTCTCGCTCATCTTCCCTAAAAAGGTGAGAGGCCGCCATCAAGGATAGACAACCTCTCTTTGGGGTAGTGGGAAAGCCGCCATCGGCTCGAAGAACACAAGCGCCCGTTAGGGTGAGGGGTGAGCTTTGTCGAACTCTCGACAAAGGAGAGGTGTGAGGGACGAACAACCCTCTTTTCGGGGTAGGGGAAAGCCGCCATCGACTTGGAGAACACAAGGCCACACTCAGTGCGAGGAGTGTTGAGGAGAGGGAATCTCTATTCATATGGAGAGGACCCGTTGGGGGCGCTCGACGGCCTGAGCGTGGCAGAGGAGCCATCTCTCTTTTGAGGGAAAGCCGCCATCATGCTGCTGCGACGACTTCGACTTGGACCACGCCATCAAGTCTCGAAGAACACAGGCCGCGGCACTAGCGTCGTTACGAATTCATTCGTTGCTCAATATTTCGAAAACCTCCGCCAGCGGTCGAATGGCACAATTCTCGTAGGGAACGAAGTCGCCTGTCCGTTGCGCGCGGGCGTCAAGCATCAGACGCTCGCATTATTGTGTGAGAGAGAGAAAACTCCTCGGCAAAGGGCGAGAGAGATAGAGAAGCACGGTGATCGGATTTGAGAAAGCGTAATTACATATGCACATGACTCACGCTCACGATTGTGATGCCAGCTGAAAGGCTCTCAGCGAAGCCGCACGCCATCAAGGATGGCTCACCCATTTATGCGGTGAGGAAGGATGGCTTGGATGGACTATGTTGTCTATCAGATCGGAGAGCCTCATTCGTATGATGGATGGTTTGAGTAGCCCTCGGGGTGGGTGCCCTTTCCTTTCGTCGAATATCGTTTCAACGCCGGATGGATTAGTGTCATGATGCTTTCGCAGCGAGGATCCTTTTCTAATAGCATGTTTCCAGCGATGGGGATGAGATGGTCCTGGTAGGGGCTTCCCTTTAGCCATATATCACTCCTATATCTGCCTTTAGATAGATGAGATTTGACTAAAAAAAGACGGCATTTCGAACTTATGAGAGAGAAGTGAGATGACATACATAGCGGATGGGAGGATAAATTGATAGTCCATTAGTCGAAACACTAGACATGGCGATAGGAGGAGGACAGAACCAATAGAAGCTTTAATTTTAGTCGCGTCGTCGGATAGATTTGAAGCGCCGCTGAACCTTTAGTTGATGGGATGTACTGTTTAGCCACGGCCCTAAAGTCGGTCACACGAAGACATGGCTTCTCGCGCCGGATTGTCATGGGATGGAAGGATAGATGGAGGACTCTAGATGGGATGGTCGTTCAGCCGAGCACTTGCAGTTGCATGGCATGGCGGATGGTTCTCGTACTAGCCTCCAGAGGGGTCATTCTTTAGCTTTCGATCGTGAAAGTGCGCACCCGGATTCACCCAACAACTTAGAAGAGACTTTGCACAGTTGGCGAAGCAGGGATCTTTTCTCTTTAGTAGCATAGTTTCCTAAGGTTCGATTAGCTTCTTTAAAGCATAGTGCGCAGTGTGAGTTCTTTGAGTTTGCTTATTTTCTTAGCTCAAAGCACAGTTTGCTTAGTGAGTCCCTCCTATTGCTCAACAGCCCATGAGCGTAGGCGGCCAGCGGTGGCATTTTCTCTTATGATCAGCTAAGCTCTCTAGCTCTACAGTCGCCCTCGGCTTCTCGTGAAGCATTGCTCCGATCGGCTGTCCATCAACCCCCCACCTCTATCCCAACCACCCTCACACACTCGAGCAAGTTAAAGGATGGCTCTCCCCTTCTCTTTCCATGTCCTCACAGACAAACGCATGTGGTATAAACGGCACCTTTTTCCCTTCCCATGGCCTTATGGTGGTGGGACCAATGGCACTTCTCTCCCCCTTCATGCGGATCTCGCGCGCGCGTGACACCAAACTCATGTGCCGTCGATGTCCCCACAGAGAGCCTCCGTGCCGCTCGGGCCACCATGAGCGCGTAAGCAATACAAAGTGGCAAAGAATGAGGGTGATAAAGAGGCCCAATGAGGTGAGGTCCCACTATCTTCTCATGAACCTTCGACCAGCTCTGAGAAAGGCCACTGCAGAACTTCTACTATGAGATCAAGCCGAGCGGTCCCTCGCCCACCCGTGCTTAATTGCTAACGCTCGCGGTTTCGATAAAGTGAATTATTTCGTAATGCGGATGGCAGAACCGAATGTGGAGTAGATTGTGGGTGGTCTTAGTTGGTGGTCCAGCTGCTCTTTCTTTGCTCGTCTATTTGCCAGCTTATAGCTTGGCAGTAGGAACCACAGCAGTTACGAAAGAAGGTACGGCAGCGAACACTAGTGTGAGTGACCCAGTAGTCGAAGCAACCCCTCCTAGTAGGCTCTATCCCGGAAGCCCTGGTTACTTGTGCGTAACCCGTTGCACAGTGCCCCGTGGGAGCCCCTACCAGCCCATGGGGCGCTGTCCCCATAGCCGGGCCGTCCCGTACCGTGGTTAGCACCACCGGTTGTGGTGCCTTTGCATGCGCTGGGCCTTCCATTCCCATCGCCACCGTAGTTTTGTCTTTCATGGCACCTATGGCGCTGTGGCTCGCACTATACGCCCCTCGACCTCGGAATTCTCGCTCGAGTCGATGGCGGCCTGTGTGTTGAGAGTTCGACAAGCTCGCCCTGCTAGGCCTCGATAAAATGACCAATCTCGTGGGAACATAGTCGCTTGTCCGCACCGCAGAGTGATCTCCGTCAATCATACTCGGGACCCTCAAATCGCTGGCTAGTAAGGCTCCCCGACGACGATTCCCCTTCCAAGAGCAAGCTATTACGCTTTCTTCTAAGGACGCTGTCGCCCCAAGCCCACCTCCTCGTTGTCATCACTCGATCACTTCCTTTTCCACTAAGTGACTGAATACTGTAGCACACGCATCGCGGGATGTTTCCCTCTTGACTGCGGGATGACCCCACACGTCCGTTCGCATGCGATTGCTGCGCATTTGGAGTTTTGCGGGTTGGTCCAAGCTCTGAGCCAACGCCCAATGAGTGCTCTACCTTGAGCCATATTGTACTGCATGCTCAATGAAATCTCATAGAAAACCGGCCATCTCCCGATCGGGGCACCCCAAATTACCGACTCCAAGGCTCTCGCTCGCAAGGAGCTCTCTCGACCGCTCGCGGCTAGATCGACTCCCTGCACACGTCTCGCGTCACCTTTTGCAAAGGCGAGGCGCAAGTGTGTCTCACGATGCCTCGAATCAAGCTGCGACATGCTGCGTGTTTGCTCTCGTTGCTAGTAGGTTGATGGGTCGCACGGCACAGCACACATGTTGCGGCTTTGATGTGGATCTATCTTTTCTTCCCCTCAAAAATAGGAGCATCTGCGCTTATGGCCTACCGACCAACGGGAGAGGACCCTTGAAACTCTCACGGCGTTAGCGTCTCTCACCGGTGCTTGGGTCTTCGCCAAAGAGGACCCGAGTAGAGGGCTCGACCGATGTGGAGAGGATTTCTTTTCTTCATAGATAATTCAAACCAGCATACGTCGCGAAAAGGGACCTTACCAACGTCACCTTCGCACCTTTTTGTGCACTAGCTCCCGCTTCAACTCGCAAGCGAGTGGGTTTGGTTTGCTCACCCAGGTACGGGAACAATAAGAGAGCATCCATCTCCGGCTCGAAGGGCTGCCGTGAAAGTCTTGAAGATGGAGAATGGGACCAACGCGCAAAGGAATCTTTTCATCTCTTTGAAAACTCTCATCGGCGGTTTCGTCCACGCAATGACATATGGGCTCATTATATAGCCGATGTGAAGGGTGTGCTATGAAGACACGATCGAAACAAACACACCCTCGTCAAAAGTTGCCCAAGAAAGCTTTGTCGACTTTGCGTACTATAGGTAGTGAACGATGCCGACTTTATAATAGCCTGCAAACTTAGGCGGGATCTCGCGAAACCCAAACTTGATCGGCAAGAGAAAACCAAATCATGAATGTGATTGTTGTCCGAAGAAGGACTTATTGTGCCACACCGTAGCTTTTTGAGCAAGCGCCGCATTTCGGCACCGAACAACGGCACATGTTGTTGATGCTCATCCCATGCTGCTCACGTGAAACAAAGACATCATCCAAGTAGATCACAATAAATCGACCCAAGTGAGGATGGAAAAATGGCCTAGCAGGTGCTAGAAGGTAAGCGAGCATTAGTAAGTCAAAGTGCATCACGTCAACCATTCGTATTACTGCAAAACATGGTTCTCAAGTGCAGCTCTTCCAAGTATCACTTTGAATTCATGCTGCACTTCTGGTGACATCCCGCCGCTCAGGTCCATCTTGTCTGCCACAAATTTTTGGGTCCAAACGGATATTCTGACACATGGTAAAGGATAGCGATTCTCTGAAAGTCACCTTGTTGGAGAGCACGGTATTCGGTGATGAGACACCATTCACTTAATCACCGAGAGCATTGTGAGCATGCCTCGTTTCGCGTCATGCGGTATTGTTCCGCATCATGAGCGAAAGAGAGGACTTTAGTAGGCCCACGTAGGAACGATTATCGGACCCAGCCGGTGCTTAGAGGAAGGACCACTTTAAAGCCACCGAACCAGGCTAGGGTTTTTACTATGCTAACCACGGGAACACATTAGAAAGGTAAGATCTAAAAGCCTACGTTCTCTCCTTTAACAGAAAAAGGCAACGGGAGGCATTTTGCATGTCCTCTCCCAGGCTGACAGGCCCGACGACAGGTAGTGAAGAGGTGAGGAGGGAAATAAAATACCGTGCATCCTCAATAGCAGCCTCCATTTCGAGCTAGAGATAGCCCACGAACAAGCACTCGACCGAGTAGGGTGCCTCACTCGAAGGACCCACTACTCACCGACTCAATAGAAGGGCCCTCGGATCCCCAAGGTCCTCTCCTTGCGCTTTTCGAGAGGTTCCTCCGAAGCGTGCAGCTGTGGCAATAACCGGTAGTAACTACGAGGGCCGTAAAAGGCCGGTACAAGGTAACGAGCATATATGGAATGAGCTTACGGCCAACTAAAGCGAGAGGGAAACCACATACTCTCATGCAAAATATCCTATGCTCCTATCTACGGAACAGGTTGTTTATATATTGCATATGTCTCGGAAGTTAGGCACGAGAGAGACATAATATTTTCAACCTGACAAAGATAGGAGTGGCAGACAACGGAATTATGTTCTCAATCCTCTTTATGCCATTCCTTTTACTATAAACATCGAGCGAGGGTAGTCGAGTAGCTGGCAAATAGCAAAGCTAGTTCAAAGCGGGCGATCTTTACAGTCACCTTTGCTGGATGGCTTTATTTAGGCTTTCTTCGGGCATTTTCTAAGTTCTCATGTTCAGCTTCATCACGAAGGATAGAGATGTTTCATTTGGCATCGAGTCACTTTTTCCACTGAGCGGCAAGGGTGAGGGACGTTAGTATGTGACTCACCCGTTGTAGACTTTCGTGTGTAAGGCTGGAGCATAGGTAGTACTGAAAGCTAGGGTATACTATCACCATAGAACCCTTTAGAATGTATGTAATAATTCACTATCCCGCCTATCTCTCACTTAAGTAGCAAGTATTTCATCTTTCTTCTAGGGCTACTATAGCGGAAAGTGCGATCCTCTATGTTTCGGAAAATCGAACGATATTGCAGCTGCCCGTGTACGGACGCAAACCCATTTAAGTACAGCGCATAAATGGATGAGTGCTCTTGCTAAATAGTAAGTCTCATTTAACAACGTAATACCGATTGATGCATCCATATTACTTATCCAATAGATGGAACCACTTCCGAAGATTACCAAAGCACTTTCGTCTACCGGCCACCCTGTTTAGTACAATGAGAGCGTGCAAGTACCGACCACACCGACCAGGATGGGAGCCGACCTTTATGATTATAAGAAAGTGGTTCTTTGCTTTGATGCGTTTGAGCTTTGGTATCAGTGGTGTGATATGAAAATATTCTTTGACTCCTTTTCGATGGAATGGATCGGGTTGAATCCAAACGAAAAGAGGCTAGGCATAAGGGCATGCTTGCACTGATCGAACCAACCTAATTTATGGATGAAGCGATATCGCGTGATCCACGAACCAATTATTAGGTCGGTAAGAAACAAACAGCGGTGTTCGCGCAGGGCTAACACGAGTAAGATGCATAAGATTCCATGCCATTTGGAGAACAGATCACAAACCCCAATCCTGTTCGAGTGCAGCCACCACATAGAAACCCTATCTGTACGTCGCACTCCGAAGCCCTCTCGCACCTTTGCTTCTCCCCGCTTCCCCTCCGCCGCCGACCTGCCTTTGCTACCTTAGATCCTATTGGTAGGGCCGCTTATTTTCTGGAACATAGCATCAACTCAGTCAGGCGGTGAAACAGGCGGTGGCTACGCAACTGAATGTGGAGACCGGTGGATGTCAGCCGGAGTCGTATGAAATTGGTTCAACTCAAAGTCGACTACATCTTTCTTTTCTTTGCCTCCGTCAGACGCCCTAGTGAGCTACGAGGCATCTTGGATCATCATTTCTTGGAACAATGCAGAGCACCTACGAAATTGCGTTACTATCCGAACTAGTAGTTGATGTCGAGCGTCCTGTGGAGGCATAATATAATAATCGGAACACCACTACATGAGTGACGACCAACACATATATATGCGTGAGAACAAAGGAAGATCAATTTGGAGCGCCGCTTTTGCTCTTGGAGGTCATGAAAGGCACTCTAGAACTATACTGCTAGGAACACCTGGAAATGTAGGAACACAAGGAGGAATTCAAAATACTAGTTTTCCAAGCCCGGATATGAAACCGAACAACTACAGGCTAACGTCGAATCAATAATTGGAGCTGCTCTATGCTTGCTTTGTTGCTTTCTCTCTTGTCGTCAGCTGTCTTTGCATGACTCTTGGTCTTCGGAACCAGCGATGCGCTTTTGCTATTGGTTTAGGTTATACTAATGAAACCCGGTCCACCGATCTTTTTGTGATGAGGTCAAATTAGGGTTGATATGAAAGGAGTTTATCTATTTCTGCCTCCACAGAGATGTTGGTATGAGTAGGCAGTGCTGGGTATAAGATCTATTGACAGTTCTGTGGGAGCTCTTTCTACTTGTATCCAATCCCAGAAGGAAGAACCTATTCATCAGCAAGTTTAATGGGAAATTCGTACAGATTTCTACCACCTGACATAAAGGATATGTGTGGTATGCTGCCCGATATGGGACCACTCTTCCAATAGAGAAATGGCCAAATTACAACAACGTAAATCTTACGATCACCATCTGTTTATCATCGTTTTCGCTATTACCAAGCCGAAAGTTGCTTTGCCCAATTAGGCAAGGAGATAGGGCCCCAACGATAAAAGAGAGTAGAAAACACGAGTTCATTTCCGAGTTACCTTGCTTGTTGTCTCGGACCGACATAAGCGACCAAGACAAGTTGACTCAATTGACACAGCACCACTACCATCGGTAGAGGTAAAGAAATGCGCAACGAGAAGAGTAGCCGGAAGCGAAGGAGTTGTGTGATAAGGAAGTGGTCTTTCGAATGAAGTGTATCCAACCTCGGCTCGGTTATGTATGTCCTCCACGTACTTTTCATTTCATCCGATGTCTTTAATTCGAGGTCTTGGGGCATGCCCGCGAGCGCTGCGCTTATTAATGCTCTCGCGGACATTGACCTTGGGTGCTACTGCCTCATTTGCATGGGAAAAGGTCGTCTTCTCGATAGACTTTGTTTACGCTTTATTTGTGCTCTCTACGATTATTTAAAAGGCTCCAAAAGGAAGCTCTACTAACTGATAGAAGATATAATTGTATGATCGATCGGACTAAACCGCCACTGACTATTCATATGATCGAACCTTCCTATGAGATCGTAGCTTAGCCATGGTGCTTCTTTGTTGTCACTTGCTAGCGACTTTCCTATCTAGCGTTTACCTTGCATCTGCATCTAGAGTGCCTTTTGAATGAACAACTTTTGCAATGCCGAACGATATTCTGTTGATTGGGCCGAGCAGAGAATACCCTCTTTTCCGAGAATCCTGGAAATAAATACGCCTAGAGGCGACATGAATACTCAGCTCGGTTTCGTCCTTTTGGCACCGATCGAGCTCGGTCTATTTATGGTATGTGTAGTAATAGTAATGAAAAGACATGTATATCCTCTATCTCAAAAGAAGAAGATATCTATATTACATGCCCGCGTCATTGGATGCGTTGCTTCCTCGAGATCCTCTTCTGGCCGAGGTTTTGGGTTGGATCACATTGGCTTCGGGTGGAAGCCAAGTTATCCTCTCGTGCCAGCGACTCACTAAATCTGCCATCTTCGAGCGACCGTGATCGGGACGCAGGGAGCACTTCATATGGCTCTTGTTGTGCATCTACTATGATATCGAAGGGCAAGTACTACCACAGCTCGGATTTCTAAGACTCCCTTTCCAGCCCTCGTATCTCAGGACAGCACGATTCTTCGCCTTTGTCTCATGAAGGATGCCCTCGGACCTAGATCTCAAACTCACTTCCACTCACCCCCCAAACTCGGACACTCACCGTTGTGATGATCATACATGCTTTTCTCATTACGGTGCTCCCGGCAGACACACGCGGCACCGAAAGAGGCTGAGCAAAGAACAAAACGATGTAAGCATCCGGCATCCACGAGACTTTGGGGCGTCTCTTTGAACTCTGTCAACAAGGCTGTCACACCTCTCGCGACTGCGGAGATCCCGAGGACAGCTCACACCACACCACACCAACCGGACGTACTTCCTCCGTGTACTCATGGGTGTACATGACGCAAGCTGTACCGCCAATTAGTCGATGAGACATCGATGGATGATTCTTTTTTTCATCGTGATGGGTATTTTAAATGCAACAGAGATGATGATATCCTCGCTCGAATCGGTCCAAGTAAAAGGTCACGAAATGCAAGTTGGATGGGTTGATGGCACCCGGAGCTCTGCAGTAAAGTTTCCTTCTTCGAAGCGATAGGTTTGGGAGGATCTACTGATGACATGGAAGTGGGGTGATGAGTGCCGAGTCGTGCAACAATATCGTAGCTACAGAGGAGCTCTCATGCATGTAGGCTAGGAAAGTAATGCGATGTAGGCACCTTTGCACACATGGTGTATGGTCACTGCTAGGGATGCGTGAATCTACAAGGGAATACTTGTAGGGTTTACACAGTGCCATCGCGCCCTGCGGATTTGGCCCGCGTGCTTGACATAAGTCCCGCTCGTTGGTTTGAAGGTGTGTGCGTGACTGAGTTCATGTAGATATTAACTGTGAGATGGATCTCTTGGTTGGGGAAGGGTTAGAAGCGTGCTCGTAAGAGTCCCAAGGCTGGGAGGAGAGGGTCGGTGCCTCCTCTCGTTGGTTAGTTACTACCCCTTTGCTAAGCGAAGCTATGCGAGCCCGCGGTGTTGTGAAAGCCATTAGGATGTTGTTGTTGGAACGTTTTTATTCCCTTGTGAGGATTAGTACCATAACGACCTAGCATTTCCTCCCTCCTACCCGCTACTATCATTAGCTCCTTTTTCTTCGTCCCCATTTTGGAAATGTGTACCACTTGGGTGCTCGCTCACCGATCTTCTACTAGATTCCGGAGGATTTGTAGTCTAACCTTCAAGTTCTTTCTTCGTCGAAATAGATTCATCATCCGGGATGGATGCCGATACGTAATAAAACTATCCTCATTCTCGTCGCTCTTCCATACCGTGTTTATCTCTTGATTCTCTCTCTCAATTTCGTGTCTACAATCAAAGAAAACTAAGATCGGGGATACTTATAAAAGACCGAGTCATTAAGAAAAGACAGCAGTGAGAAGCACTTAGTCCGGGAAGCTGTAGCCTAACCCACACTTTGAAGGTTGGCCAACAAAGAACACGAGTTTGAATGAGCTCGGTAGTCACCCAAGTGGAAAGCTACGGTAGGTGCCCAACGTCTCAATAGAAGAGACCCTACAAGAAACTAGTCCAAGTCAAAGCCCTTTTCGACCGATACGCTGAGTGGAAACCCCCAACCGACGCTCATCCCTCACCCTACGGCAGAAAGCTGTGAGCACTCTATATATTTCCTCATTCAATCACTCTTATACAAGATGTCGCTACCACAATGAATAATCGCTTTGTTGCCATATTCGGATAGATCTCTATTAGACCAACGGACTAGAATCTCATCCGGTTACGCTGCCTCGGTCCTAAGATCATGCACTGAACGATGATGGATTTGCAAGAACAAGTACTACAACTTCCTCTGGTTGAATTGCAACGAGGCCACAACACTGTCGGGCTGGCCTTACACAAAAAGATGAAGCCACAACCAATCACGAAATGAGCTACAGCTATAGCTGGTCGGATCGCGGAATCGATGATGGTCGAAATCACTACTGCTCGGGCACAAACTCTCATGCCCTCATATCATCTCTCTACAATCCATCCTCACCCATTACCATCATGCGTGATATTCATACAAACCCACCTGCGGTGGTTTTTTCCTTTACAACGTGAAATCAACCCTCCAAAAGACTCTCCTCACGGGTCCGGAAGTCGCCTTTACCATGCGGATAGATCGCCGTGTCGAACCCATCTGTCTCCACAGCACTTTCTATTTCTACAAAGTACACAAGGTCGGAAAGGTAAGATTCGAAACGTCAACAATCCACATCGCCACCATCGGGAGCGAAGAGAAATCCAGGCTCAGCGCTTTGCCTATACACGGTGGTGTGCTTATAACTCATTCTCTCGACATGCCGCGAGCAGCTGGGCCACGAGATTGAAACTCACTCGTTGGGCACCCGCCCCATCAAGGGAAAGTAACAGATGCTACTTCCGCCCTTTATGCGTGCATGGCGTGAAATCTGCAAACACGCATCCCAAATGTAGAACCTATGCACCTTTCAGGAGGGAAGACCATCCTCGGATTTTGATTAAGCGTGTCGAAAGCATCCAGCTCGCCCACAACCCATATCTCTCTTCCCCGTACGCGGTTCTACACTTGCCTAGCACGACGATCCGACAATCATTTGACCCGCCTTTAACAAGTCCATCTACAATGTTGGGAATTTAACCGATGGCAGTAGGTGGGAACATGCTTTTCCGTCTCCAAAGCTCGTCTCGCGCGGTAACTCAATAAATGAATTCATGCAGCGTGTACAGACGTTGCAACCGACCCATCATATATTATCGAGAGAATGACTTGCTCCTTTGGACACCCCACCCATGCCACCCAATCATCTACTATTACGCAGCCTTTTAGTACACACATATGTTGTGTTCCTCGTGCTCCTTTCTCCTCATTATGATCCCACATCGAGGGAAACCCACTCTTAGACTCTAGCTAGCAGGAATTACAGAAAATAGGCTCGAAACAATAACAACTTCTTTTCTATTCGGGTGACACACAGTACGAGATTTAGGACGCTAATCGTTACGTTGGTAACCGCACAGAACTAATTGAGCGGACCAATCACTGTGTATGCTCGGCAGTGTCTGGATGGCACCCTACCAATACCTATAATTGTTGCACTAAACGAGGTATCCCAAAGTGATGCTTGTCATTCTATCACCCGTCCACTCATAAGATTAACGAGCAATGCGACATTGACTCAATAAAGGTAGGAGGGAAATAGGTACGTAACTATGCATAACTCCACATACACACACAGGTAGGACACTACCACTTCTTGCACAAGACATATACTACCATTATTTCGAAAAACAACATGAGAAATACTAGTGCTCAATACGCATCTCATTATTCGAGGGTGACCACCTACATTACTTTCTTTACCACCTCACATTTGCACACCGTAGGTCTAGGCTATTTCGTGAGCTCGCCCACTTTACTAACCTCCTCGCTACTAGGTCAAAGCGTGGGCAAGAGAAAAGCAACACAAACAGAATCCACTCACAATCCATACTTTTTTCCGAGTACGTCGTCGGTAGGGTAGATTTAGAATGGATGAGCGCACCCTCCATACAAAGGTGTGCAAATCCCAGGATTCGAGGACCCTTTCTTTTTCTTTGTCCACGCTTTCAATGGGCTCTCTTAATGTAATATCATGCCTATTATATATGAAATTTATGCTTTTCCATGTCTATCCTTACATGAGAGCGATAGCGATCAATAGCAACCATTCCGAAAGCCGTCGTCTTTTTTCGATCTCCTCATTAGCAAACATGGAGGCAAAGTCGTTGTTGTACTAGGTTAATTGGATAGCACGTATGCGGCTCGACAGAACACCGAAGAAAGCGATCGAAACGGAAGACATAAGGCAGCTTGAAAAGAGATGAATCAAACTGCACAAACATCCTAACGACCTCAATGTAAAAATATTGTGAACCGGTGCATTGTGTAAAGCCCTCTCACCATTCTTACCTTATTCCGAGCCTTTTCTTAAGTGACTCCTCGCTTGTGTTGGTGGGTCGCTCA
The DNA here is from genome assembly GCA_034641835.2 of Pinus albicaulis. NCBI lineage: Eukaryota > Viridiplantae > Streptophyta > Pinopsida > Pinales > Pinaceae > Pinus > Pinus albicaulis. The sequence continues at coordinate 33,431 of JAXQQM020069920.1, forward strand.
CTTGCCTCTCTCGCCGATGTCGTTCATGCTCGGGTGTCTAGCAATAGCGCTCCAATCTAAAGAGACGTTAGCGATCCAACCAACCTCAAGCACGCGGTTTCAATCGTTCCTAATAAGACCCTCCCTTCTGCGTAGCGCTCTCCTTCCTTATTCCCAATCCGGGAGGCATTAGGTGATCTCGTTTCCGATCTTGGGCGTAGCATTTCTAAAGTAGAAATGGGGAATGGGAGATAGTGTGCTAACGAAAGCTCACTTTCGAATCGGGCGCGGAATGCAACCGCAAGAAGCTGCAAGGCGTACGATGACATGAGGACATAAAGCGAACGTCGGACAAAATGCGTACGTTATAATACGGACAAAAATGAAAATTGGAAAAGAACAACACCTATCTGCGGATCCCTTAAAAAATTCCAATTATGAACCAAAGAATGGCCAACTAGTGGAGGAACTAAAAGAATGCCGACTATGTTGGGGGAACTAAAATGAATCGACTGTGCCAGGAGCGTAACTTAATGAACTCGATAAAACACGGCCCTAATCGGGCGACCCACCCCACAACTAACAAACTCGGGATGAGTTCCACAAGAGATTCGCGAAGGCCCGTTGACATGTGCCGATTATCGAAATCTCTCGTCTTACGAAGCGATAGGCGTGGTAACCTCGAAGTATTAGGGAAACGAAGCGTGCGTAGCCCCGCCAGCCAAGATCCCTCGTGATGAGCGCTAAGACTTGAAGTATTCACGGCTTCGTGTTAATGTCCCATACTGTTTCCGGTGGTCCAATCGAGGTGGATTTATATATCGAGAGTATAGGGCATGGAGTGAAAAAATTATTCCGCGAGGAGTGTGAAGCTCCCGAGAGCCGAGGGTTCCAAGAATGAGTGGGTAGCATGGAGAGCTTTATGTGCGAGTAAGAGAATTGCTAGGTTAAGTTGTTACCGGGGAATCATAAAGCCGCGACCGTGTTCGCTGGTAACACATCATGCCGTAGTATTATTTATTTTTAGTAAATAAGGTACCTCACTCACATTTAACTTCTTTATTGCATTATATGTCTGTTATTATACACCTAAGTGCATTATAAACTTATAGAATGCTTTTCTGTGACTGGCCGTCACGTTGGTCGAGCCCTACCTTCACCTTTGATTGCCTATTGGGTTGGTCCCTCGCCATCTTATCTCCTTTTCTCTGCAGTACAGACTATGTAGAGTAGTAATCCATGCACCCTAAAACACACCTTCCACGGAGACCGGTGCATGAAATTAACCTAATCACAAGTTCATTGACTGTGCCTACGTCGAGCAACAAATCCACTCTCAATCACCAGAGCTCACATCGGGCACCTCACTGCCCAAAACCTATCATAAGTTCCAATGCCTGCTGCATAGGCGCACAAATCACTCTCAGTCCTTTGGAGTCCTGCTAAGCATCACACTTCCAAGCGCCTGAGGGCGAGGTACGTTAAGTGACTCAACGGTTGGCACGAGGTACACCACCTTTCGGTATTGAATTGACCATGAAATCCTCTGGTCATGGATGATCGAGGTAAGAAACTGCGTTTCGTCTAGTTTCCTTCTCCACCCCGGAGTAAGTCCAAGCTCGTCTCTTTCGGAAGCTGGATGGTTGTCTCTCTCTAGGTAAGCATTCGTAGCCGCCATTTATGTTGTAACGCCTTGCAGCTCGTATATATTACAGCCAGCAGAAGCCATCGTATATAGCGATACACTGTTTATTATTATCCCATGCGTGGCATTTGTGTTTATGAGTTATCATTTGTGCACTGTGCTTGCTCATAATGGCTCGGTGTCGCTCTCCTCCGCGAAGGTTCAGTACGGTGGTCATGCGTCATTTTATAATGTGGGTCGGTCGGAGGTTCGCACTGTCGTATTGATGGCCAGCCTAGCAGATATTTAGCTTTAGATTGGCTCACGTTGAACTTCTTCTTCATGATCCGGTAGCACACTTTATAATAAGGTACGTTAAGCTTCTCATTATAGCTTGTCATATCAGCATGCATATCTCCTTCATGAGTCTCCAGCCAATCATATGTCCCGGCGTGCATTTTCGTGTCCGGATCTCAAGCAACAAGTCATTTTCCTGGGCTGGAGTGTTTGTGGGACGTAGGCGACGCTTAATCGAGCGCGCTTTGCTATAGGATATCAATGATCGGGACCTTTACACATTCCCATGCACAGGAGGGGCTAAGCGCGGGCAAGTTGCCTTGTAGCGGGGTGATCTTGTGTGTAGAGAGAGGTTTAATAGTAGGAATCCACCGTGTGTTTAATAAGAAACTTCCCTCTTTATTGACCGAGTGTTCTTGGTAAGCCGAGGGATACGCTCATGTGTCCATGTGTAGGGGCTGTGCCTGGTTCAGATGTGAATGAGATGGGAAAAATGTTGGGAAAAGCTAGTAGTATATACATATTGATCGGGCTTTGTTTGCTCCTTATTATAAAACTGGAAGATTAACCAGCAGCATTTCTCGTTAAACCACCACCTCGCTAAACATCCATTCCATTTCAAGAATCATAGCCCACTGTTCTGGCATCTCCATGCGTTCCAAGAAGTTATGTTCCAATATTTGCGGAGGGAGGATCCAAAACTAGCGTTGCTACTGATCATGAGTAAACGGGGTAACCTTTAGATGAATCTGCTGCTGGGTGGACTGGAACAGAAAGAGATGCTGGCTAGCGAGATGGTGGTAGTGGGGAAGCTGCTGCTCAGACTGCTTGAGTCAAAGGTTACTTGGCACATTGGCATATGGCTGATAATAGCGGGTGTACGGAGTCCGTTCCCTTCCGTTTATTTACCTTGAATAAGAAGATCCCGCAGTTGTTTCCCCAGCAGGATAGATACTTGAATATACACTCCCTGCAGTAGATCTAGTCCCAGCCGCAGATGATCTAGATCTCTATGCTCCTTCCTTTTGTGCCCATCCAGCAGGTAGTGGATTCGGATCAGTCTTTCCAACCACTATATATCAAGTTAGGCTAACCTTGCGCCCTCTGTCATTCTACGTTCTAATTCGACCTAACTCTAGCCAATTACAAGAGAGCGCTCTGAAACATCGATGATGAAAACCAACACTATGCGACACCCCGAGGATGGACTACCGTAAGATAGAAGGAGACGCCCCTTGCTTGATGGACCGAGAACCCGCAGCACGGGCCAGATCCATCGAAAGCACCATGCCATCAGGATGCTTCCATAGCCCATAGTAGATGTTGTAAAAGGTATACTAGCCAGGGAATAAGCAACGAATGCTGGCTTTAAAAATGGACCTTTGAGTGGATTCCCTATAAGGTATAGTGGCTTTGGGTTATATTGTCCTGATAGATTCAATGGTGAGTGTATAGGTGTATATGCATGTATATGGGGTTCCCAGCTGGTTATAAGCTTGGTTCTATGCTTGCCGCCTAATGGCTTCGGGCCTACCACTTGCTTTAACGGACTGGAAAAGCGCAAGCTGCCCTTTCCTCTGCAACGGGTGGGAACTCGGTGATCGGAGATCACTACTTTTGTTTCTACCGTCATCGAGCCTCAATCCCGGTATAATGTCCTCCCATTAATGGAACCTCTATCTTCTTGTTTCATCTCTCGTGCCACTAATTGAAGACTCGCTAGATGCATCTTTCATCCTGGGTATTTGCTTCCTAATTGTCAATGGGGAATTGAGGTCTTCAAGATGTCAAAATATGAGTACTCTAGGCACAATTGTCTCTAAGCGAATACCCAAGGCTATGGAAGATTACTACTTAGCATATCTTTCTTGTACGCTACCAAATTAACCAAAGAATCATCAAAGAAGTCGGTTTAATCCCAAATTACATTTAATTCTTCTTCCGGGCCTAGCTTCGTTTTTTTATTTCTTGGTCAAACCTCGGTTAATTAGTGAGCAAGCAAGAAGCACGTAGTTTTCTGCCTTCGTTAGGCGGGGCGGGTTCAGTTTTCATTGTTTCTTTCTCAGCAGTTAGGTGTTCCACAAAGTGTAAATCATTCCGTATTGTCGTGTTGTTGCGATGTGCCCCATATGCCAACTTGGCTCAATGTATTCTGGTGGGAACGATGGGAAACAAAATAAACAATCTAATTCAGTGGATGGGGCCTTTTCCTCACTCGGGCTCGGTCGGGGCGATGATCTGTGACTGGCTATTGGCAATGACAACTGGCTACGATTGGCAATGACCTGAAGGCTCTGACCGACTGACAATGCCTGGCTATCGGCAATGACAACTGACAAGGACGGCACTACCATCTATCGGGACCACTGGGCTATGATTGGCTATTGGCTGCTATGACCCTCTGGAATGACCCCCCGGAAATGCCCCGGCTGGCAATGATCGTCCGGCAATGACCGACCTTCTGACTATGACTGGTTGGCCATGACCGGCTGGCAATGATCGGCAATGATTGGCTATCGGCTATGACAACAGGGCTATCGGCGGAGTGGGTCAATCAGGTTGATGAAACAAAGAATATCCGGGATAAGGGATAAGATAGGATTCACCTATTTATCGCTTGACCCTATCTATTATTCGTCCCATTGCTAGTTCTCATCGATCTCGGCTTGCGTTCTTCCTTTCCCCACCCCCCTTAGACTAGATCTAAGAAGATGGTTTGGTAAACTTTCGTAGCGTGACCTCCTACTATACAGACAGACGTTTCCCATTTCCAGTGGTTGGTTGGCGTGCATGACGTTGGCATAATAACGTATATATAGCTTTGTCATAATAACAGAGACGCCCTAGGTTACTTATTTGGTAATGGGGTCGAACCGAAACAAGGAAAGCGAGCCATTGACAGACATTTTGAATAAGCCAGCAGCTTAGGAAAGGAAGGAAAGCATCCAACTAACTCTTTTGGAAGGAAAGGAAAGGATGGTCCCTCCTAACCCACCATCCACATTAGAACATTAACCAGCCTCAGATGTGCAGGCAACACCACTTACCAGTCTGATATGTGCAACAAGGAGATACGGCAACAAAACTCCAAACAAATAGCAGTAATCATCAAAGTGACCCAATAATATGTAACCAAATATGAAAGCAGGAGGGATATTGTCACAAGTAGGTACCATAAAGCGCTAGGAAAGAAACCCAATTCTAGAGGATAGCAGTAGGAAAAAACCAAAATACAATACAATTAGGATAAGCATCATTAGGCAAACTTCCTATGATTTTTCCCTCGCGCATCACGACAAGCTCTTGCGCCCTTGCACTATGCTTTCATCCCCGTGGTGACTTACATAAGGGGCCCATACCTAAGGAAGACCAAAATAACCCCATGGGACCCGTATGGTATTTACCCCTATCCCTGATTTTCATAGGAAGGGCTTGCTAGGGGATAGGGAGTGTTGGTGGGACTCTATGGTTTGATTGGTCCATAGTGATGAGTTCTTATGTTCGACTAGGCTGAAGAAGTCACTGGATATTACAGATCTTGGTCTTTTGCACTTCCCCCTGGGGATGGAAGTTTGGCAACTAGACCATGGGATTGCTATTTCTCAACCCATGTCTCAAGAGGTTAGAGATGGAGGATTGTAAACACGTTGCCACTCTATTGGCATTAGGGGTGAAGCTTGGTTCAGGAGATCAGTTTCTTATATATAATAGGGTCCCCAAGTGTCCTACCCATACCTAGTGGGCACACCCCAGCCAAGAGCAGGAGCAAAGTCAAAGGACACAGAGACATAGGGGGCGCTTAAATAAGCCAAAAACCTGACCAGTAACGGATCCAATCTGGTGGAGACACAGCCAGTAGAGTAAGTATCTAAGCCAACATAGCGGCTTTATGGGACCCAACGCCAATTAGAAGATCCAACATCTTTTCTAGTGGAGTCAGTAGATCCAGCGTAAGCAGCAGAGACGGAGACATAGTAATAGCCAACAGCAGCAGATACAGTTTCACGATTTAGCTTCTATAATAGTAGATGTACAGATCGTGACCGAGATTCGAACCTTCAATAGTAGAGCATCTTGCAATTTTATGGCTAGCTTCTTGGAAAAGAGAGATTGTTGTTTGGGTCTTACTACGTATGTAAGAACGCCCTACTATTATTGGCTCGACTTATAAATAAATACGCTTTATACTTTGATATGAAAGCACAATTTATTCTTATTTAAGGCCGGGGCGATACGAGAGAGCTCAACGTGAATCTCCCCCGCTCGACCTCTTATTATCTATATATATATCTATATATATATAGAAGGGAGGGGAGGTAATCTATGCACCCCGTAAAGCGGATCTGTTAGTACCTCTCCCTTTCCCATTCCCATTCCCATTCCTGGTTAGTCAGCCGCTCCCATTCTAGTACTATTACTAGTAAAAGCCAGGGCACCACCATTACCAGTTAGCTCCGGTTAGCTGCTCCTTGAGGCTGCATTCGACCCACTACAGACAGATATGCCGGCCGGCCTGCGAATGCTTGAATTGGCACATTATAGTCTTACTAGAATAGGGGTCAAATATATCAATAGCAGTCCTCATATCGAGATATCCGCTGATAGGAGGGTCGAGAACTTGCAGACACAGATCAATATGTAGATCATCCAGGTGCAAACTAATCCTAGATTGAGAACCAATTGGTTCATTTCAAACTGCTGATTCCAAACATGAATGAGATATATTATATATGTAATCATGAATGCATAATGACATATGCCCATAGCAAGATGATCTCAAGGCATAATGACAACACGAGTCATGCCGTAATTATCGCTATAATCTATGAATGCATAATGACATATGCCCATAGGAGCATTGTCCGCTAAAGGTAATTACGGTTAAATGCATAATGACATATATAATGAGATATCTCAAAAACATGATCGAAGAATATCGTATACAAAGAGAAATTGTACAACTAGGGTACGATCCATTATGAGAGCCACATCCTGCTACGATGCTAAAGCGTAATGAAATCTATAAGGAATTATGTCATTACATATTCCATTCATTCATGCATAATGACATATATAATGAATGACCGGAAGAAATGGCGTGAATCGTTGATCGTATTTCCCATTCCCAAACGGGAAAGAAAGAAAGAGAAATCTTTCGTGTTGACAAGGTCGGTTCATCGAGCCGCAACATACGTGGATGCATCTCTCTCCTAATTGTTGGCGCTGGATGGCATCTCTCCTAATTGTTGGCGCAGCTGGAGCACACGCCCGGCTGGCACCCAAATGGGCAGGATCTATTCCAAAAGCCCATGCTTCCGGGGCGGGGGAGCAAGTACATAAGCCCGCCACCGCGGTATGGGCCATCGCGCGCTACTCTGGCACTGAGTGCGCTCAGGAGAAAACGGTTGGGAGGGTTAGACGCTCCTGGTGGGTTGCAAGAACCACCTTCTGCATCTTCATTATGAAATGACTCGACATGAGGTTCTGAGGTCCGTATCCCACTACATCAAGACTGGCCCGGCTACAGCCCAAACTCGTCGAACATCCAACACCTATGATTTCCCATAACATAAGAGATATCCTATATTTACGTAATAAGTAAGAATGGATGAGCTTATCCTATGCTTGGTTTGGGTAATATGGTGGATTTAAAGACTCTATTTTATGGATAATGATAGATTAGGGATTCACAGTACTTGATAAACGTTGTTCAGTTACTAGTATCATGTGTTCTAAGCTCTTGCTTTTATCTAAGTTTTCTACTACATCATTTCAAGTCAGCTGAATAGCCCATTCCCTATGTGTGTAACCCTTATGTTCCTTATATCACCATTGGTTCACCAGTCACATGGGTAACTCAATAGGAGAAATAGGGGCACTAGTGGATAAGGTATTATAAAATCCCATTGCATAGATTAACATTACTAGTATATACAACCAATGTTCTAGTAGTAGACAGAGATTCATGTACGACCAATGGGGAGTAAAGGGAATCGATAGGGTACCTACTACACAAGGTTGTTAACATAAGGTGATTACTACTATGATGTGATGCTTAACTTGGTATATATCTTATATGACAGTGTTTGTTCCAGATAGGAGAAGAGCTAATACCGTATGTAAGGATCATCATTACGATATAAGCCACACCGTAATCTAGTAATCATTTTATGCCAAGAGTAACCAGTAATCCGTAGTATAGGGAACATAGACCTAAATACACATCTATTCTTTATATCACTTGTACTGTTATGAAACCTGTTACCTATATAATGATACCTCATGTATTATCCATATCTAATCCCATGCAAGCTTACTCATCTCAAATATACTTACACAGTAAGCTGTATTACCATTGTCTTATTTGTATCAATGCTATTAGTAGATCACTAGTAGAGAGTTAAGCTGGATAAGGTGTAATAAAGCTCCTGACTTGTTATGCTTATTGAGTCATTACTTCTATTCCCATTAGTAGTGATAAGCAAGTAACTATGTGTGATTCCTAGCTAGTATCATGATTATGTAACTACAATGATTACCATTACAGCTAATGAGGTCTACGGGTCTAATAACACCAATAATAGCATGTTGAAAGACCATTGATCCCAGTATTGTGATTACGTAACTAACATAAGCTGTTACCTATTCTAACAAAGGTTGTACATATTCCATAAGGTTGAATACACTGTAACCACTTGCATGATACTATAAGCTCTCATTACACTAGTTAACACAGGGAATAGAACACATAGACTAGTGTAGATTACATCACTAGTATTGGCTATTCTCTAAGCTGTCGGCATCATACGACTTAAGCTTGGCATTTCTCAAAGACAGGGACAGCTGACAGAGAGGTATTTAAAATCCTTAATAATCCAATATCGGAGAAAAGAGACGAACATATCTTACTTGCTTACTTTTATTTCTCTTTTGTCTTCCACTTGCCCGACATCATAATGATCCATGGGTAACCCTTGTAGCTTCCCCTGCACCGATGAATGGGGCATGTGGGCCTTCATACGTACTGCAGGATATAATAGCCATGCCTGTGGAGGATTCCCTCATTACATTGGGGCATTGGCTCACACTACACGGACACCTGGACTACTTCCATGCATTGCTTGTTTCTCCCCTTCCTTGTAACTAGCTATTATTCCCATCTTATGGATAGCAGCTCCTGCAAGGGGGTGGAAATGTAGTTTATGATATTTTCACTTGGGTACTCAAATATGTCTACCACCTGGGAGGTGCATTGTGCAATTCACTCCTACACTGCATTCATACATGACCCATCGGATGATGATACAATACCTCTCAAGAACTACTCTAATGTGATGGACCACCTTTTGGATTATCCCTCACCTTAGCCTAGATGTGGGACCTCTTTGGGATGTCTAACGCTTAGGTGGGTTCCTTAGGTGCCTTCTCTCCTCGGTTAGTCAGAGCTCTGTGAGCTCCTTTCGTACCTTTCTTGTCGACCAACTAACCTGAAATGCAACCCGGAACCTGAGGTACATTACAAACAGAGAGCCTTTGGTCTTATTCTTCTTCCGCTCATCCATAAGCGAGTAGCAATCCCAGTTTCAGTGAGCGAATAGATTGGTATGGTCCTACCTTTGAAAGCGAGGTCAAAGAAGGCTACGAAGCTAATCTAGTTTAATGAAAAGTTAGGCGGTAAGAAGTTCAATCTCAGGAAGCAAGTGTAGATACCGTGGGAATATATATATTATTTGGAAAAGGGTGATCAATCAAATCCTGGTTGTGACGCAGAGACATGCGATGTCGAGAATTGGTTTCACTATCTCCTGAGTGAAATGGATTGGACCAATTAGCCGCTTCATCAGTCGTTGGATGGATTCATGCTTCGTTTGTTCCTACTTCATTCGAGGGTTTGTGTCACCAATTACTTATGACAGACTCACTGGATCAAATCAATAAACACCAGTCTTATCTATATACGTAATAACTGACATCACCGAGTTCATATTCGGGGATTTGCTACTACCAACATGTTCGAATCCATTTTAGTGCTTATCCCCCACGACCAAATCAATATTATAGTGCGTAACTCGAATGAAGCACATCTCGATCAGTGAATCTGAGAGAAAGGATTGACTAGGGATCTGAGTAAATGGAATCACAAGAACCGAATCTTCTTTCCATCGTGTTTAGTACTTCTTAGACGGGTCTCGATTCAGCCGCAGGAAACCTTAAGGGATATGGGGGAAGCAACTAATAGATTAACCTCGTTCCATTAAGCAACTCGACCTAGTAAGATAAGAGGTGCAATATCATCACTGGATATTGATTGGTCGTAGCTGCTGTCCACTCGCTACCAACCAGAGTCGAAGCTTCCATTGCATCGGAATTACCGATCCCATTTTGACGTGGGCTCAGCAACTTCAGATAGCTTACCTTGTCACAATCCATGTAAGCGTGCTTTGACCTGTTTGATCACTGTTCATAATCCACGATAAGGTGGGGCCTTGTTCACCTGGCCAGCAACCGATTAAACTATCCATTTTCCTTAATTCTAGGGTCAATACAAAGAGAATCTTCTTATTACCCTGCTTTCTAATGCTTCCTAGATTATGATACTCGATGCACCAGGCTATACTTGACCCCCTGCTCATGGCCCTGGATCAATTGCTTAAGCTGCTGTTTAAACTGGCTCAGAGGCTGCTATTGGATGGCCCGGGCATGGATATGAATTTGCGCCTGGAACTATATATGTTACTGGTGCATCTGGATTTCGATCTGAATAAAGTATCGGACCTATTTTGACACGTATACACAATCAGGGAAGGTTAGATAGTATCCAATGCCATCCAAGGCAAGGGGCGGAGAGCCCCTAGCCACACTATCCCCTTCCAACCCCACTAGACCCAGCATGGTATTTACCCCCTATCCCTTCCATAGGGGATACCAATGTTACATCTCTATCGTATTCAAGAACTTCTAAAAGTAATTCCCCACTATCAATTCCAGGAATCTGATCTCAATGTTGATTAATCACATATATGGGGGTACTCTGTAGTTCGCCTTTCTTCTTCCAACCCTCATGATGTCCCCCTTTCCGTTTGTGCAAAACGTCCACCTATACTTCCTTCGGAGTGACCGTTTCGACCGAACTCATCTCTGCTTTTGAGCTTGCAATGGGGCATGTAAGCAAAAGGGAGAGCCTATTTAAGAGCCAGCACCTCGTAAGCATATTTGCGGAGGTCATCCGATGACCGGAGGCGGCCCCTCTTCTGCCATCTCATCAAGCTTTTATTCTTCTTCGAAATCTGTCTTTGGATTTTGACGAATCGAGCTCAGAAGTGGGATTTGCAGAATCAGATTCAGAATCGGGCCCATCGGTGCAAAGTTGATCTCTATTGGTCCTCCTGTTCCTTGTTTGCGCACCCCTGCTCGACGGGTTCGGTTTCTATTAGAGTGGTGGTCGTTCTACGACTGCGAGTTATAGCCATTGTGGTATCCCGGTACGTGTGAGGGTAGGTACGGGGGAAGATTCCTTGTAAGGAGGGTGGTTATAGAGTGCAGTTCTTAGGCCGCCGTTGGAGCTTTATGTCGAGTGTTAGCGTTCTTGCTGTCCAGGGGGCTCGACTAAGAGGTGCGTGAGAGGGGGGTGAGGGTCACCTTCCTATGGTGTTGAACTCCTAAGGTTCAGTTATAGGTAGGTTCGATAGAGATGTAGTTCGCTGGTAGGTGCGACTTTGCTTGCTTGTATGAGTTGCATCCGATGCTCGGTCCTTGGTTTCCGACCTTTGCGTTGAGCTTTAAAGGGAACAAAATGTGAGTCAGAGCGAAGGGTCGAATGAGTAGTGAAAATCATTTGATAAGCATCATTCGCTTTGCCTTGTCCGACCAATGGGCTATCCCCACCAACCAAAATTGATCCCGACCTGTTCCATGGCAGAGTGACGGGACGAGGGTGACTGCGCAGGGGATAGGGGACCCCCTATAACCCGGTGGGGAGGAGGGGAGGAGGACCCTATAAGGCTTAATTAAACACTATAGTCGTGGCTCCACACTCCTAGTCCCCTTGTGGTAGGGTATCCCGATGTACCCGTCCGACCTTCTTGTTGTTCCCGTCCTCCCTTCCTTATCTTGTTGTTGCTGATGGGAGAGAATCCTAGGTGCGGCATGTTGGAAGAAATGCTGCTAGGTGGGTGGGTAGATAAAGTGGTGAAATGTTTGGTGCTGCTAACCGAGGTAATTTCTTGATTGAATGAGGGTGGCTACACATCTATGCTACTAATGCTGCTGGGTGGTGGTGGTGTTCCTGCTGTTCAATGAGTGAGTGGCCCTTATTGTTTGCTTGCTGCTATTTCTACCCGCTGCTATTTCTTGTTTTAGTTTCTGTTATTTTATGTGGTTGTTGTGATTTCTGTTGGCCTTGTACTTGGAATTGCCTGAAGCTGACTAAGCTTGTTGTTGTTGGATTTACATGCATGTTGGAGAGGTCCAAGCTCTATCTAATCTGTTCAGGTTGGGTGGTGGCAAGCTTACAAAGAGAAAGAGGTAGTGGGGTGGTGGATCCCATCCTCCATTAGGGATCCCCCTTGTTTCCCTCTCCATATGTGTTGTTCCTCTAGGAAGTCTCCTACGATGAAATTCTGGGTGCTTTGATACATTAGAATCCTAATAGTGCAGTTCCAGTTGATAAGAGATACCTGGCTTGGTTTGTCTGGTCTTTTTCTAATGGGGTTTATGAGCCTTGATGGTCCCTCCCGGCTAATCTCTAACGGGTAGGTACTTTCATAAGGACTAGGGTAGGTAATTGTCTTCCAACCGGGTAGGGACGTTCTGATTCAAATGGTAACTAATCCCGCGAAATGAGAAATAAATGCATTCATTCTTATTATATGATGCACTACCGCCACTTTTGAATGACGTCAAGATCGAGTTATCTATTCCTAAGAATCAAGTCATTAAAGCATCGTATACAAAGCAACTAGCAGGAAGAAAGAATAGATCCGACTTGACCTCCACTTCCAGATCAGATCCAGTTACAGATCAAAAAGAGTAGTGATGCTTATAGACGTTGCCATTGATCTTGTTATTACTTACTTATCTACTGGTATTGTTTTCTTGGATCTTTCATAATCCTGTCTTCTCGGTTGTTACTGAATATCCTATAAAGCTCTAAAAAAGAGATGTCTTGGTCGAGCCAATTGAGGAACAAGCTAGAAAGAATCTAAAGGTAAGCATTCCACTCGAGAAAGGAACAAGTGAAGCTTGGTAAGCTGAACGATCATCACCACTTGTCAGTTCAGTGAGCCCCATGTTGAATATGGAGCCCATTTCATGATGATAGGACAGAACAAAGATTGAACCCACGGCCGGTTGTCTCTGTCTCCATTCGATTTCAACTGCTGCCAGGCCACACCCAGGTGCCCCACCATATTTCCACCATCATATCTATTCCTAATTAATCCCCACCCCAACCCTTGGTGACCACAGAGGCAGGCAGGCCAGCGGTACTTCCTTCGCACGACCTTTTTTTTAGTCTATTGCTGTTATCTACTCCCATCCTTTTATACTTCTTATAAGGGGGTTGCGCAACCAGTTACTTTGTTGGACCGCGCCTGCTACCCCACGTGGGTTACTTTTGCGGACGGACGATTGTTTATGGGGGCCTCTCTTGGCGGATTGGACGGGGACGTGATATCTGCTACCCATATGTGTGTGCGGGATCGGGCCCATCATTCATATACTGGAATCGATGCTCCTACTTCTGTCTTTGTTTCCACCGCATGCATAGACTTATTATTACCTAAAGACGCTGGATCATTTGCTGGTGAATCAACTCCTTGAGCTATAGATAGTTTCAGTTCTGGTGCTTTCACAACTGAATATAATAATGCAACTGCCCCTGTTACTGGTTGTTCTCGAAATGGGAATAGGCATAACCGCGAGGTAACTACTGATTCGGATGCTTTCTCTGCGCAGGCTCCGGCTCTATAACAACTGGAAGGGATCCTGCCCTCGAATTGAATCTGCTCGATCAACTGGATAAAGATACTGATCTTCTTGGTGGTGAAATTGCTTCTTTTACTTGGTAAACTGCAATTGCTTCTGCATCTTCTAGGACCGGATCCGAAACTGCCTACGGTTATCAATCTCGAACCGGAAGCTATGCACTTGCCTCCGCCTCTGTTTATGCTTGCTTTGTTACTAGTTACACTTCTTACTCTGCCTCTCGAGGAGAAGTATTCGTGTCCTCCACCGGTATACTATTCTCGTTGATGAGATTACCTCTCCCGGTGGTCGAGCCATGCTGTAGCATGATGGCGGCCTCCATTGTGCTTTTATTGTCGATTACGGGTGTGGCCTAACTGCCTTTTTCCAAAGTAGTTCGTGCAGCTTGCTTATATCTCATATAACTTGCTTTTTTTCCATCTGGGGTTTAGGAGTGTTCATTAGCCCTAATGGACTTGAAACCTACAGCATCTGGTCTTTCCCCTCCCATTCTGTACCCTATAGGTGCCCATGTTGGAAGTGCACCCGGGATTCGCTTTGCATCTGGCTCAATGGAAACGACTACTGCTTCCATATCAACAGATTCCGGGTCAACTGGCTTGAAAACGTACTCTTGCTCCCCAGTCAACTACGCGATCTGGATATGGGGCTGTTACGGAGTTCAGGAATGCTGCCTCCCGATCTGGGTCTGGAATGGTTCCAACTGGATCAGAAACTCTCACTAATCTAATAGCGCTTATTCCTTTGCTGATGCTATTGCTTAAGCAACTACTCGCTCGGATGCTTCCCGTGCATTACCTTATTGAACCTCCGCCTTACCACCTAGTTATACTTATGCTCTTGTAGCTGTGAACAATTATTATCCTATTATGTTAGCTTTTGGATGGACCGGCTCGGACAAGGCTTTAACAAGGAATAGGAACGGGGATGCTGGTACTGGAGTAACAAGGGATAGACATTGGTGATCATGGCGATACATTGTTACTGGTCAACTAGGGGCTATCTCTGGGCTTGGTTCTTTATCTGCTTCTAGGTATTTATCTGGAAATGGAACTACTTAAACTGCACCCGGTGCACCTGGCGCATCTCCATCTCTTTCTACTGTGGGTGCTACTTTATTGGTTAGTGTTGCTACTGGGTCTTGATCTGCCCTTGCTTCTGGTGTTACCTTAGCTTCTGGCTTATATGCTGCTGGTCCTGGGTCATTTGCTTCATCTACTGAATAAACATAGGAGTCTACTACTGCTCCTGCCTTTGCTCTTGGTGCTTCAATGCCTGGGACTGGTTCTCGACCTGGAGGATCTGCATATGGTGCTTACTCTGCTGCTGATCTTGCTACTGGATATGCTGCTAGCGATACTGGTGGATCGACTGCTGTTACAGCTGCTGCTTCTTACTCTACTGGTGGGACTGGATATGGTTCGGATGTGGAACTAACTGGATCTCGCTCTCTAACATGAAAGTCAGACTCTGGCTCTCTATCTCAAAATGGAAAGGATCGAGGTACTATCACTGCGTCTGTAGCCTTTGCGTTTGCTCTTGGTAAAGATACCTATGTTCTTGGCTCTATTACTGGTGCTGGACCGACAGGATCTCTTTTTGCTGGTGCTATATCTACTACTATCACTACTGGTGGTTCTTTTACTCTATATCGATCACGAAAAGCTCCTTCAGCTCGTTCACCTCTAGACCTAAAATCATCATATTCATCTTGATCACTATCTCGATCACTACATTAGGTGGTTTTATCTCATGTGGTGGTTAGTTCCCGTTCCCCATGTGTAGTGGTTAGTTCCATATATGTGTCTCTATATGGATCATCCGGAACTGGATCACGAAGGTCATCATCTCGATCACTAGGTACTGGTTCATTTGCTTAATCGACAGGATCTACTTATGCTGAATCTACTGCTGTAGAGTAAACTGCATATTCCAACTGAAAAAAAACATCTGCTTCTCTTGCGACTGGTCTTGCTGCTGGTACTGCTGCTGGTAGTGGAGGTGGTGGCGGATAAACTACTGGTCCTATGTAGCTGGATTAGCTTTCTGGGTATGGGTATGTATTTTTCACTGCTTCAACGGCTGCTGAATCAACTACTGGATTAACCGAATCACCTGTTTATACTCCCTTCGCTTATAGCTTTGCTCCTTCCCCTGCCTACGCCTAGCTTAATAGGTACTAGCAGCCACCGCTGAATAGGTAATAATAGCAGGTTAGGGGTATGAGCGTTCTAGGATGATCCAACGACGAGAATGGAATTCTTCCACCGAGGTATAGGTGGAGATTTTATCTACACCGATGCTGGTCAAGAGATGGATGGTGGGCCTGGAACAGGATATGCTGCTGGTGTTGCTGGGTTAGATGCTGGTATTGGATCGACAGAAGCTGCGTAGGGTGCTTCGGGTGGATATGCTTCTGGTTTTCGATCTCGATCAGGTATAAGTGGATATTCTGTAATCTCCACTGACTGATCAACTGGAACTTCTGCTGCTGGGTGACCAACTGCCTTTACCTTAGCCGCTGGGTAAACGGGTGAAACTGAGTAGACTGGAACTAGGTAAGCTACTGGATCATTCACTGGCTCTGGATTAACTGCCTCTGGTGCCTTTGGTGTGGGAACCGGGTCAATCGCTTCTGAATCAACTGGATCACTTGCTTAATTAGCAGAATCAACAGACTCTACATTGACTGAATCTACCTCTCCGGGCGCTGGGTAAACTCAAGATGGAACTACGCGAAGGGAAGCTGGGATGGGAATAGATACTGGGCGAGATAGTGGTGGGTAAGCTACTGATAATGGGTCTCGATCGTACATTCCAGCTACCTCTGCTTCTCTTGTTACTGGTGCTGCTGCAAACAACTGCTACTGATGCTGCTAGCTCTTCTACTGCTTATGTTACTTATGCTACTGGTCTTGCTTAAACAGCTTACTCTACATCTACTGGTGTTGGGTCTACTGCTTAGTCAACCTGCTTCTACCTCGACCTCTGCCTATGCTACTAGTGCTGGATAAGCAACTGCATCTCGATCACTAAGCTTAGATCTGGACTCATACGATCAGAGTTGCTGGCTGATAAATAGCTCCCTGTACCATTAGTTCCTGACCCGGATAATAGCTCCCCGTACCTTTATTCGGTGCCGGCTCATCATAGCCTACTGTACTATCTTTAGTATCACCTAAACCTTGAGCTCCTAAACATCCATGCTCGCTTAGATAATATAATGTGCCCTAAATAAGTAGTCCCCATCTGTCCAAGCAAGGAGTGAAGGTATAATCACTAGGGCCTAAACCTCTGTACGATAGTTGAGGGGCGTAAATAAGTAGGAAAACAGATAGCTAAAAGCTCGAAGAGAATCTTCAATTGGTTATAAACCAAAAAGGGACGTGGTTAGCAGCTTTGACCTTTTCACTTTCTCAACTGAGTCCGTGCTTGGAACTTAAACTTAGTCAAAGAAATCCCTAGCAAGAGGGGATACTAGGTGATATGGTGATGAGGAAGCTCACTTTGGATCAGCAACTGGAGAATCTGTTACTTAGTCAATTGTGTCAAGGTAAATAGTATCTAGTGGAAAATTTGACTGCAGCTGCTCTTTGGATGCATTGCACCCATTGCTACTCAGCCCTAACAATGATAGGTACTAACTGTGGACCCGTTGTCTTTCTTCACCTCTTAGTACTTCTTCCTTAGCTTATATAGTGCCCGAGGGAAGACTTGTATTTCATCAACCTAGGTTACTTTGTCCTGTTGTATACGTATATGCCATAGGGGGATCTAGTAAGAAAGCACAAAGGTCTGGTGCTTAATGCCTGGTTATTTCCTCACCCATATGAATGAGTGAGTCTATGGCGGCCTTATAGTTGAGAGTTCGGCAGGCTCACCCTACCAGGCCTCTCCCTAATGGTCGAGCCTTAAAGCGCATCCTTTCCCATTGGTCAAGCCATGCTTATGCATCCTTTCCTTCCCTTGATTAGTTAGTGTCCAACATTGGTTAGTCTCGAATGGATTGAATCGATTGGATGAGAAGTATTCAATGAGGTTGTTTTCGGTTAGTGATGCTAGCTTGTACTGATTGGTTTCTCTCGATGGGTTAGTGTGGATCAGTTGCTTTGGTTCAGTATCCCTGCTAGCCATCCTTCCTTCATTATTATATATGAGCCATTACTTAATCGGTAACTAGAGAGATAATAAATAGATAACATATTTCTCAGTAAGGGTGCTCCACTATAGAAGGGTTTCTAAGGATCATATATGTAGGGTTGACGTAACGTTCGAAGGGTTTATACCTTACTGGCAGGCTGGGTTGATCAGGACCTTACTGGGTGGGCAGGACCTTACCAAAGCAAAGCTCAGG
Organism: Pinus albicaulis; assembly: GCA_034641835.2. NCBI lineage: Eukaryota > Viridiplantae > Streptophyta > Pinopsida > Pinales > Pinaceae > Pinus > Pinus albicaulis. The sequence goes on from JAXQQM020069920.1 coordinate 51,670, forward strand.
AATTTATTAATCCCTAATCACTAACTAGTAGCGAGTTTTATACCTATTTTCAGTCACTATAGATCTACGTTGAATTGCCTAAATCATATCTGCTAGGCTGCCCCACAGGACCATCAAATCCCAAACCACTCTTTTTAGCTACTAAGGATGAGGGACTGAAACTTCTAGGGGCCCCTATTCAACCTAGGAGACCCTATATAGCATCTTACTCACCAAGCTCTCCACCCTAATTAGCCTACAACATATAACACTGTTGGACCTATACCTTCCCATAATATGACCACTTCTATAGAATCTCCCAGATAATTCACTAACCATCACCTTTTTTACCCAAAACCTAGGCCCACACCATGCATCTACCTCTTCACAACCTCCCCCTGGTCATACCACCACTGGAACATAACATATAGGTACTTATGTTGGACCTTCACACGTTGGTGTATTTACCTCCACCCGTGTTGCTCATAATAATATACCATTTCAGATTGGTTTAGGACATGCATCCCATCACACTAATAACCCAAACTACAAAGTGCACTTTAGGCAACTTCTACATACCAGTGCTATCTCCTAACCTGACCCTACTCCCCTTATTGACCTAGAGCATATGCATGTCTTGTCCTCACAGGGGCCTTCACCAGACACCATATCTCACCAAAGGCCTTTTACCTCATATGTTTTTGTAACCCCCAGACTAAGCCTCTAGGTTCTGTTACTAAGGAGTTCTACAAAAACCCCTTTAGCCATGATAGATGTTATCGTAACAATGTTTCTGCTTTTCTATCTTTCTTTGGAAAGAGAGATGCTAAGGTGCATTTGGCCAAGTTTGGGGCCATTTGTCAAGACCTCCAGTGTTAGTCTGTATAGCAAAGCTTATCCCTGTTACTTATCTGATAAGGCCCTTGAGTGGTTTTCAAACCTTCCCTAAGCCTCCATTACGTCTTTTGACTAGTTAGCTCAAGCTTTCCTCCATATCTTTGCCCTATCTCTAATTGAAGAGTCCACCTTAGCCAATCTTGTGACTGTAAAGTAAGAAGGGTGGGAAGAAACTTCTTACTTTGTGCGTCACTAGCAAGTAATATATTTTAAGGTCACCATAACCATTCTTAAGGGTGAGCTCAACAACTTCTTTATTATAGCTCTTAAAGTTGACCTCTAGAGAGAGTTAGCCAAGAGTTAGCTCATAACTTACCAGTAAGTTCTCCTTCACGCTTTTAAACCGAATGGAGTCAACGTCTAGTTTCACTAGACACAATTGGGCTTCCCCCCTAACCCAAAAGTTGAAGCCAAAGCTAATAAAAACGAAACTAAAAACCAACATACAATGTGCAATGTGATGAATGATGGTATTATTAAGTCTGCACATATTTTTATCACTCTTTCGCAATCCCCTTCTATTATTGTTCACCAGGTCACTATGTCGCCTGCACAATTCACCCTCTACCTTTTCTTCTAACCTATTGAAATAGATAGGAAGCACCCTAATGTTGGTAATATAATCCAACCTACCCCATTAGGGAAATCCATTCATCCTGCCTTTCAACAACCTACCTCTCAGGGAGTTGTCTCCATGCAGTAACTTGGGAAGTCTACTCCTTTTGGTGAGTCTAGTCAAAACCCTAGAAACTGACATCATCACTTTGATCAGTCAAACTTTCCTACTTATAAATACCTTCCTAGCCATACCCTAGAGGAATGCTTCACTTACAAGAGGCTCATATAAGGGCGGTCAAGTGACACCCAAACTACAGCACCTTTGCAACCCCAAAATGCTCAATTAGCAATCTTCCAAAATCTTTTTGTAGCATTCTACCCAAGATATGGGAACTTCTTTAGTTCCCAAAATCCCTTCTCCTTCGAGTCCATTCAGAGGTATTCATTATTGGTGTGTTAGAAGAGGTCTATCACCCTGATGTCAACATGGTAAAAAAGACATATATGATTGTTAGTGCCTCTTCTTCCTCCAACCCATAAGCATCCCATATCTCATCTAATATAGTCGTAACTTCGACCACTACCCCACTTGCTACTACAACAAACACGTATACCAGTTCCATTATTCCTTCTACCTTTCTTCTTATGGTGCATGCTACTAATAATCTTGTTGCACCCAACCGCTTGGCTAAGCTTTCTTCCTTGGTAGATGATTTGGCCAACATATGTACCAACATAACTCTACTAGAGTTGATTCGTCTGTCCCCTTCTCTTACGGATCCCTTAGTAGAGAGATTGTACGCTCCTCTTTTTGTTTTGGTTTTTTCTTTTTAGACTCCACTTGTACCACCTACTTCTGCTTCTGCTACACAATCTCACTTTATGAGGCACATTGTTGGAGGGGGGTGGAAAAGGAGGATGCCTTTGCCTATTGTACTATTGATTATAAGGCATTCTAGTTTTACATGTATGCACTCCTATACGACTGCACTTATAGTTGTGCATGATCCTCCTTTATTTATGTGAAGTTTCCCCTTTGTGAAGTGTAGCATAGTTTACTATGGTTTGGGATTGAATATCATTTATTATGAGACAAAGCTTCGCTTATTTAACATATATAATTACATGTTGGTAATACATCCTACCTATTATGGGTATGATTGAAAAAAACCATTCTAATTAGAATAGGCATACTTCTTATCACTGTTAGGCCCACCGTTATTGATAATAAAAAAACCCCTGTCTTATAACATGTTGCTTGGATGCCCTTAGATCTACCACATGCTAGTGATTCTTTCAACTGTATTATAGCCAGCTTAGTTCACCTTCTAGGGCATATTCTATATTTATCTAGGCCACTCTAACCCATACGAGTTTTGTCCTATCCCTCTTGTCCAAAATGGATAGATTAACACCATGCCCTCTATGCAGGATTTTCCACCCCTTTAGCATACCCCAGGACTACTTAATGTTTTCTCTCTGTCTTTGATTGCCTTAATGCCAGTGCATAAAGTTTCATCTACAGTTACTCCTCCCTCTGTTACTCCATCTGGTACCCCACCTGATGCATCTATTATTTCACACTTGGTTTACACTTATTGAATTGCCCAAATAAACAAAGACCCTAAGTTGATTGTCACCCCAATGCCTTATAAAGGAAAAGCTATAGTTGATCCTATGATGAGGCAAGTGATAAGGAAGGTAACAACTAAGATATGCATACAGGCTCATTATCTCAGAATAGGATAGGATTACTACCCCCAACCCTTTTACTACCCATTTATCTATTGAATAGATACCTTAATAAAGAATAAATATATTCGAGAAGTCCAACCTTATATGGGCATATATCTTCTCCTTTCTTATTCTTTCTTATCTTATCCGCATCTTCTTATCGGCTGCAGAAGTACCCATAGCCTAATATTATCCACATTTTGATTCTCGTTTATCCGCATTGGAAGTGCGGAAGTAAATACCCCAGGTCGCCCAAAGGCTCATTGAATGTCAATGGCTATCTAGGCAGAAAGAAGTATAACAGCTCTGGCCATCAGCCGGCACCAGGAGTGGATTGACAGCATCAACTAGCCCGATAACTCATATGGCACTACTATGCTAGGTGGATTCACCCCACTTTTCCATGTGATTCAACCTGGTCCAGAGCATGGGTTGAATAGACTTGCAGATTATGAAACCTTGCAGATTATTCATCGGAAAGTGAAAACGCAGATATGCACTTTAGACCTGCCCCATATCAGTGAAATGTAGATATGCCATAATATGTGAAAAAGTATCTATGCACTTCTCACCATGATCCAAGCGTCGTAGTATCCAATCCCAGGAGCCCAGTCGAAATGACCACTTCTCCATGGCTAGGTGAAAGAGAAGGCCCCTAGCCTACCCATGGATATATATGCCACTATGGGGATAATTTAGTGTATCCCATGGGGCTTTGCTTAACCTATGTAAGTGGTTATGAGCACTAGTTAAGCTCTGTAATCATGTTGGTTTTTTATGGATCTATTGTGACCTGTAACACTATAAGCAGAGGAACATTTATGTACGGTGTTGACTTGTTCCCATATTCACAAGCTTGTATTAGTACTACTCATTTCATTGGTGAATGAAACATCTGTAATACAAAGCTTTACGGTACTGTAATGATTAGTGTTCTGCTTTCTATCATAACTACAGCTTATATCAGTAATACAGAGATGTATGTAATATTGATAAGCATTGCTTACTTGTAATTGATGTTCCTATACATGATGTAATGGTAAAGTAAGTCCATTGCTCTGTTTCAACGTTTCTATTATTATAAACACGCAGCTTATGTATACTTGTCATAGCTATCATATCTGCAACGTCTCGTATTAGTGTAACCTGAAGCATCACGAGTATAACTTATCTCTATAACTAATTAGGCATCATTATACAGCTCTAAGTCCATCCTTATTGTCAATGTACTGCCATTTCCATATGTTGAATACGGAGAATACATAAGTTTTTATATAGAGAATACGTTTACCTGTAAACACTAAGACCAGTATAGAGATACAAGTTCAATGAGCTAGTATGGGTAATGTAAGCACTATCACTCTGATACGCTCGTTCTAGTATGGAACCTCATCATGCTGTAGTATTCAGCAGTAACCTCCATGTTTCTTCTATATATTGAATTACTACTATGTTTCTATTATAGCTAGTATGGGCTTCATGTTGATTACTGTTATGACGTATATATAAATGGTATTTACCTTCTTACTTATGTTATAGCCTGTTGTAAGCTATGGTTTATTACGAATACACGTGGTCTCAACTTGATTAAGAGTATATAGCTCGTCTCACCCAAGTAGGTATGTGATTAATTATGGTAATTACTATGTACCAAATCACGTAAGCTGATATCACTAGCTCTTCTAGTAATGATGAAAGTATTGATTATTATGAATACGTACATATCTCTCCATGGTGTTATAACTAGGATCACTTAAAGCTTATGATATCCATACTCATGTAAAGCAGTACTATGATCCCCATATTAGCTAGTATGGTACCAGTCTTTGAGAAACTATCACTATTAGTTACAGGAAGAAGCTTACATAACTGCTTAGAGAACAAGTGTGTTTTATCACTTTAACTAGTACATAACAAGGGTGAAAGCGGGATATAAGCTTAGTTACATCTCACTGTTATAGATATAATGGCAATCATTGTGCTCTCCATATTTGGTGTTCGCTGCGTTTCTGTTTCTTCCGTACTCGGGGTAAATAAAGGTTAGTTAGGTCAACGAAGTTGAGCGATCCCATGGCTTTTCCTTTCGCCAGTGGGCGAGCGTATCCTGCTGAAGTGATCCCGTCTCGTGCTAATTTCCTTCTTATTATTCTTTGAAGCTCCATCCATCAATCAAGCAAGCCAGCAATAGGTAGCTCAAAGGGTATGGTGAAATAAGGAAAAAAGAGATTGAAGTGTCCCGATGAGGTATTGGCTTCCGACCTGCCAAAGAAGCGTTTGTATGGGTCAAAACCAGCTACTGATAAGGTTTCCAAAATTATGTTCCAATCTAAGTTGTTCTTGGCAGTGCCCACCAAGTAGGCAACAAGCGATAGCGATCAAGTGGCTCCCACCTTCTTGACACCGCCCCTCCTATCAATTCCTTTACACCAACCTTCTTCTTTCCACCACAACACCATTTATCCCTGCAACTCAAAAGCCAGCCAGCGCAAGCGATCAAACCTGAACAAGATGCAACCCTTCGACTATATAAAAGCTATTTCACCATAGCTAACCTGAGCCATAGCTAACTATCATTTCCATAAGAAATCCGCTGTATGAAACCTGAAGCATATAAACCAGAACCAGAGCTAACCATCCATTTCCATAAGCATAATGAATCCGCCGGAGCTAACCACCATTTCAAGAGCCAACCAGAATCAGATCAACGCAGCAATCTGATAAATCCTTCAACTAGATCCAAGCTCTTCCACAAGAGCCAACCTGGTACTACTAGAGCCAATCTGAAGAGCAGAATCAATCCGCCCGCCGGGGCTCAAACCAGAACCAGATCAGCCCAGCCACTCACTTGATCAAAGCCAGCTGATTCAACCTACGACTACTTCCAGATCAAACAAGCCAAAAGAAACCAACCGAGTAGGCAAGCGTGATCGATCAACAAGCTGCCCGTGGTCTGTATTTGGTATAATAAGCAATGTTCTTAAGCAGCAGATATCTCAATCCATTCATATTCTCTTGTGGCCGCCCCCTCTCTTTTTTCAAAGTGTCATGTGTAGACCAAGCGTAACCAAAGGGTTCTTGGCAGATGGTAGGTTCCTAGCTCTGGCTCCTACAGTTGAGGTATGTCTAGGGTGTGGTTCCTCTTCAACCTAGGTTACAAGTTATCGAGCTGCCTTTTTGCCTCTGCGGCTGGCTAGGAACTTCGCGCCCTTCCCAACACAAGTATCACGTGAATACCCTAGGACTATAATAACCGAAAAGCAGGTGGTTATTCGACTGGATATAAGCAGCAAGATAGTAGCTTACCCACTACTTTATGTTGATGAATAAGGGTATCGCATAAAGGCTTAGGTCAAGAGCTGGCGGTCATTGGTTGATTGGTCTCGCCCCCCCTTCCCCCTATTGTATGAGGTAAAGCGCTTCTGAGGGCAAGGAGAAACCTATCTATTCAAGTACTTTGACTGAGCTGTCTAATGAATTTATGGAGGAGAGTACAGCCCTAAGAATGCAGGAAGGGTATGGAGTGGGTAAGTAAAGAGGGATGAAAGCAAAACGGTTCTAAAGGGGAAGGATCGGTTGATGGGTCGGGTAGTATGATGGGATGATGGGTCGGATGATTGGAAGGCAGGCCCACAGATAATAAATCTATAGCAGGTCAGGTAATGTTCTTTTTTTATTGGCCCCTCGTCTACCCAGCTAAACCTGTGCTTGTCTTATGACTTGCCTTACTAGCATAAGTTATGGCCTTATTAGCAATAGTCGATCTGTACTGGCTCCCCTTCGACCGGTTATCTTTCAAGGAGACGATGGCTTGCTACTGGCTCTCCTACTCGTACTAGTTCTCTTCCCGTTAAGGTCAGAATCAAGGTATTGCTAGGATTCTAGCGAGAACTAGAGGAATAGTAACTGTCACCACGCTTCCCCATTCTATTTGGCAGGAGGAAAGACGGGCCATCAATCCCAACCTTAATGGGTGGAGGGTTCGGGGAAGAGAGGACATGTAGATACGTCGTACAATTAGGTATCTAATTTCACAGTGTAGCTCTTATTTACCAAACCCTCCCGAGATGCCGAACGGCGCAAGCTACCCTACCATAAAAAAGACTTCCTGTGTCTACGGTAGTTACGAGAGTCTACGGCCAGCAGTCGCAGTCGCAGTCGCAGTCGCACCCACCCATCCGCAGGGAAGGCCCTCGACCATAGGGGGGTTAAGGTTTTGAAGTACAAACTTCATAGAATCCGCTTAAAAGCATCTCTTCGGTAGGGTGTCTGGGTAGGTCGCGAGGCAAGTACTAAGAAGCTGGGTTCACTAGGCAAGCACTCGAAAGTCAATTACTCAATTCCACTAGCATAATGGTTTTATGGATGGTTAGCCCTTCATAATGGATGGTGAATGGATGGATGGAGGGTTACTGTAATATATCTACCTCTCTTCTATAGGAAGGCCGACCTCTCTATCTCTATAGCCAGTCTCTATCTGATAATATAGATAATTTCAATATATAGGGGACATATTCACTCAGTAAGATCCCTACTGATCAGTAACTAATCTTACCCAATACCAATCTGGGTGGGCTCTAAAGAATAGCCAATCTAGGTGGGAAGGCCAGCCTCTATCTCTCTAGGAAAGCCAGTCTCTTTACCTTAAGAATAAGAGGGACAATTATAAACATAACCCCAAGGAAGACCTTCTTATCTCAAGGGTCATTGATACTAGGATACTAGTCGCAATAGTCGTGTACAACCATGAGCAAACGGCTTATAAAAGAAACTGGATGGCTGGATGGCTTATAGTCGTTGATACTAGTCCCCGTGCTTCTATCTCTAACGCTTGAGGAAAGACAGACTCTTTCCCATGCTTATCTATCTTTTCCGGGAAGGGTCTCTTTCCCGGGGAGGTCGGGTTATCTTAATAGTCGTACCCACCAGTCTTCTTATCAAAGAGTTAGGAGAGCTAGTAGGTCCACCCACGCCCCGCATTCAGTTCCATACGCTTTCAGTACGCCTTACATTCCATCCGCACCTGCCTACTCACAGGGGGGGGGCAGGGTCTACTACTACAGCTACTACACAGAGAAGAGTGACACATAGATAGAGAAATTAGAATAATAGCTTATATAATACAACAACTAAATAGTGCAGGGATAGCACTTAATCTTAACCGCTACTCAAGCCAATAATAGGAGAGCCCCTGTCAGTGCCGATTGATGGTTGCCAAGAAATAGACACCCGTTTACAATACCCAGGAGAACTTTCCCCTCATTACCACTGGTCAACCTCAGCCGAGAGGACATCAGGCCCAGGAATGAGATCCCCCCTGTTGATGATACCCAGTTGTACGTGCCCACCTGTTCGATATACCCCGTTTCCAGGAGGTATGTGTTCGTCCCAAGTTATACGTTACCTATACTACGTGACCGGGAAGGAGTTGTAAGTGACCTCCAGTTGGATATCCCCCACACCGGCTTGCTTTCTCGTACTCATTGTTCCTGGGCCAGGTACTACCTAGAACAATCTCCGGTATGGGCCACACTAAGGCACAAAGAAAGAAACCGTGACATAGTAGGCTAGGCACTACCCGACCTAGGCGTTGGATATTTGTTATTTAGAAATACTAGGTCTCCGCCCACCCCCATGGGATAACCTAATGAAATGATGCGGGGGAAATGGATGACTAGCTCTTTCCTCACTAATTAATGTGGTGAGCTTTTCCAACCTTCGTGGGGCAGGCCGAACCTATCAGAGCAGGTCGCCTCTGCCTAAAGGTGATATTCATCGGAAACTCATACAGTGATAGGCAGATGCCATTAATGAACACAAGTTACTGGGTCAATTGAAAAGTTATGCCCAATCCTTTCCCATATACTAGACTAACCACTTCCTTACTTCCCCACTGATCTCTCTCTAGTTACCGAAATCAATATAATTATATATGTAATTATGCTTTAGCATCTACTGGGATCTCCGCTCGAATCATTGATCGTACCCTAGTTGTACAATTTCTCTTTGTATACTATATTCTTCGATCATGTTTTCGATATATATAATTATATATGTAATTACGCAAACTTGGCTTACAATTATCCGAGCTTCCTTCGCTGCGCGCATCCCTGCATCCAGGAGCTTCCAAGCTCCCCGCCCACGACACCCTGGTGGCACTCAAGTGAACGAGCTAGCGAGAAAGCAGCAGCCCTCTCTCAAGCTCAAATTGCTTCAATCCCGCCCGGCATCTTGTCTTTTCCCGCCCGCGCCGACCAGCTCTCGCCAACCAACCAGCCCACCAGAAGCAAGCCGTGTCCAGCCAGCAACTGTGCCTTCCTTCCCGGCATCTCCGTCTAGCCAGCAAGCAGGATCAATCCGGTATTCGGGTAAGCAGTATGGGTATGTGTTGAGAAGGGAGTGGGGGGGTTTCCTACTACCAATCAAGCTAGCACATCAAAGCTCTGATGGCCTAAGCCGACCCTGGTCCCCACCAATCTATCTGAGAAGAGGTAAGCATCCCGCATAATTTCAAAAGGATTATTCCCTCCGGCCATCCTACCATGGATAGAAATCCTTAGAGGTCAAAATTGAATATATAAAGCATCACTTGGAGTCCCCGGATGAATGGTATTGTCCACCCTCAAAAAGGGTGTTTCTAGAAAGTAAAAATATGAAATAAGAGAGTTTTATCAACTAGTTAGTATCAAAATATAAGTCCAGGTCTTAATGGGGGGTAGGCGAAATAGTTAAGATCAAAAGAGGATTTCTATGTGAAAGCAAATTATGTTATATATTGAAATATACTAAATGTTTGGTTTAAACAATTGTGAAACTGGGTCCCTACACCATCCATTGCTTGCTCCACCGACCCATCGCCAGTAGCATCACGGGAGAGATGAAGGACTCCTTGTTTATGAACCCCTATGGGTCCCCGGGATAGTATCTCTTTATGTCCAGTCTTTGTTAGTTCCCTGGGTATGGTTCTCTACTAGGCCTGAGCACCACTTAACAATCCACAAACATGAGATCTTTCTTATACATCATAAAAAAATAAGAGCAACCATAAAACCATCTTATAATTAATATAAATTTGAGATTTCATATCAAAAGAAAACATTTAAATCAAATGATTTGATATTAAACTATAAATTAAACATTACAATATAAAAAGTGTAATGAGAGATTAATATATCGTTAAAAAAAAACCAATATAAAACAATCTTATAATTAAAATAAATTTGAGGTTTCACATGAACATCAAAACATTGAAGTCAAATGACTTAAATGAAACGTGAGGATATAAAACGTTTAATAATGATTGGTTAGTTAAAGGAAATTAACCATTAAGACCTCAAGATTTTTTACAATATATTATTATTATAATATCATTTAAATTTATTATATATATTATTATATATTATTTTCAATTTTTAAAAATCATTATATATTTATATTATAATAAAATGATTATATATAATTTTATTATTTATTTTATATATAGTTATTAATTATATACATAAAAAATGTATGGTTAAGTTAAAATAAATTTAGAATATTTTTACTAAAAAATAAAAGATTTTATTTTGATGTTTTAATGGTTAATTTCTTTTAACTAGTCTTTCATTATTAATCATTTTATATATTAATGTTTAATTTATAAGCTTTCTCCTGATAATGAACTACACTCAATAATTTGAAACTAAGATTAAAAAATCAAATTTCCAAAAAATAAAATAAAACAAATCAAAATTAATTTTCAAAAAACAAAATAAAAAATATAAATTAAAAAGAAAATAATTATAATAAGATTTATAATATCAATTATTAAATTATAGATATATATTGATGAAATAAAATTATTATATAATAATAGATTCATAATATAAAACTATTATATAAAAAATTATATATATATATATATATATATATATATATAATCCAATATTATTATATATCTCTAATCCTATACTATATAAGGTATTATTTTATATAATTTAAATATATTTATATTTATATGATTTATCGTGTATTAGAGAGATTAAAGAATATTATATAATGTATTATTTTATATATTCATATTTATATGATTTTTCATTTCTCATGTATTAGAGAGATTAAAGAAAAAAATTTGTTAAGTGTAAGAATATAGAGTTATAATGAGTGAGAGAGAATAGAGTTACAATTATTAAATATATTTATATTTATATGATTTCTTATGTATTAGAGAGATTAAAGAAAAAAGTTTGTTAATTGTTTTTATTAAGATTATTAGCCTTTGTCTTAATTTCAATGACCTTTCTTAATTTTTTATGATGGAAGTGATCAATCCTTGCAATTATCTGATAATCCTTAATGCAAACAAGATGTTTAGTTTTCTTACCATGCTCATCTAAAAGTGGGGAACTAGATCAAGTATACTTAAACAAAAACAAAAACATGATGCACAAAGAGAAAAATTAACATATTTTTTTAATATGAGAAATTATTTTAGAAAAATTATAAATTTATATTTTCAATTTTCAATAAAATGATATAAAATAATCATAAACATATTGACATAAATTAATTTTAATTCAAAATTTTTAAATATTAACAACTTTACCATATGTAAATAGTTTTATTTTAACTCAAATATATTATTACTCATTATTTGTATTCCTCTTAACATTTATTTTATTCTTACTCATGATTTATATTCCTCTAACATTTATGCATACCACAAGCACACTTAATCTTGAGTTTTATCTATATAAACTTTATTATTAAATGATATAACTAACATTTTACCAACATTCCTCATTCAACTATATATATATATATATATATATATATATATATATATATAATTCCTTGAAAATAATTGGTTTCTATAAATTAAAAACTTACTTGTTTCTAGTATGAGTAAATTCGTTTAGTTTTGCTTTTTTAAAGTGATAATTTTTCCATCCGAAAGTTATTGTTAATCAGACTTTATATCCCCACACCCCTGCCTTGATGATTTGTCCATTCTAAGGTTATTGCTAATCCGACTTCATATCCTCACACTTTTTTTCATGAATAATTTTTGAGAAGGCATATAAATATTAATCAATTTGCGATAGTGAACGGGGTCTCTTGTCTCACAATATTAGTTAATTATGTTAGGAGGCATTTTACAAATTAATATGGAAGAGATGTGTAGGTGTAATGTAGGTATGTAAGTATCTCTCTCTCTCTCTCTCTCTCTCTCTATATATATATATATATATGAAAAATACAAAATAAAATTATGGTTTTCAAGCTCCCATGGTTATCGTTTGTTGAAATGATTTCCGGATTATCCACAGTATTATAGAACATTGGTCGACGTTTCGAATCCCAACTGGGATCCATCTTCGGGACAAGATGCAAAATGATCCCAACGAGTCCATCCAATAATAATACTGTGGATAATCCGAAAATATTTTCAACAAAAATGTAATGTAAAGTAAAATGTAAAATGCCAAATGGAATGTAAAATATAAATGAAAAAGATAAGGAATAGAGCCACCAATTTCATCAAAATAAATTGGGTTGTCTATAATGTAAAGTTGAGAGATTATTGTTTATTTAACATGTTATTTCTTTATATATTATTATTGGTATAATAACCATCCTAGAGCGATATTAAATCCTCTTCTACCAAGCACTAAGTTATATCAAATCTCTTTTCATTCTAAAATATATTTGAAACTCAGGGGATTTGATTCCTATTGACGCCTAGTAGATCCAGAGTTAAGATAGATCTAGATTGGTACTTTTAAAAATGATGGCACACTAAATAATTTCTACTAACAACCAATCTGTATAATGTATTCTGATGGTAAGAACAATACAGAAAGTTTAGATGTAGGACAGAAAATTTATTACTAAATCTAGAAATAATTCATAAACTCAATAATGATTGACTACAAATGTACTTTAGATTCATGAACCAATAATTAATTCAAAAAAATCTACATGCACTTCCACATTTCTAATGTACCTAATATAAATTTAATAATAACTACTTTCAATTCTAAATTTAATTATCCCAACTAGGAGAAAGAAATAGCTCTAACTACCCTAATTAGGAGCATATGACATGATAAGAACTTAATATGAGAAATGATGATGAATTACTAAATTTGTTGAAATAGTTATAGGATTTAGTAATTATTATAACAACAAAGTAAATTGTTTACTCAAATAAATAGTTATTTGATGTAACAATTTACTTTCTCTCACATTCAATTTGTTATGAATTTAATAAAATAAAAGTAACTCATGAAAAATGATGTGATATTAATGAAACAAAAACTCGAAAATATACTTATTTAACAATAGTAAAAATATAGACCTAAGGGTTAGTTCAATTGGTTGAGTTCCCATTGTACACCTTACTAATGGGAGGTCACATGGTCAATTCTCCTCAACACTCTTGGGTTTAGGCTCTACAAATGAGTTGGTGGGAAGTGATCCATTTGATGGGGACTTCCCAGATAGTTTTTGTGAATTGTAGTAGCCACCAATCTCCACTGTTTGTGAACCACACTATATATATAAAAAATAAAAATAAATAATAATGAAATAATAGATATATCTAAAGTTGATATAGAAATTTTTTTGTCAAATGATAACAACACTTTGAAAATTATATTCAATATATTGATAATAGTATCACAAAATTCAGAATAATCTTTAAACCTTTAGGATTTTTTTTTTTTTCCGAATATGGCTACTTCTATATTGATACAAAAATAGTGTTACATGGAGGCCGTGGCCTCGAGATTTCCAGCCCAGTACTGAGGCATTCTAGCTTTACCAGTAGGTAATTGATCATCATTACAGTTAAGAGAGAGACCATGAAAGCTTTGAAGAGCTATAAGACTGTCTGTTCCTATCAAATGACTTACAACTGTAACTGAAACTGTAGCATGAACAGACCTTGACAAAATATCTCCTGTGGAGTGGACCAGAATAGCTAAATGTTTACAATTTCTAGCCATAGCAAAAACAAAGATGACAATTATGGAACCTGTAGTTAGAGCAAGAACCTGGACAAAAAACAGAGTGTAACTCCCACGCAGGGGAGACCGACCATAAAACAGGACTGAGACCAAGAGAACAGTAGCAGAATTAGGCAGAAACATAAGACTGTAGAAAAGCACCTGAAGGCCAATGAAAACCAAAACACCGTCGCGCCAACCTGGAACCATCTTACTGAGCAGAGGGAGGGTCTTCCTCGACAATGAGGCAGGCATATTTATAAGGGTCCTCATCATCAGAAGGGGGACCGCTATTGCGTTCTGGACCGCCATCAATGGGAGCCGAAGGACTCGCCTGAGCTCCCAAGTTGGCCACAATGCCCGAAGAAACCAGCTTCCCAAAGTTCGCCTGGGGTACGCTGTGCTCTGTCTCCATGAAGGGCTCCCGAGCAGCAACAGGGGTGGCGCAAGCCTGGGCCGACGAAACCTGATCAGTGGGAGCTGCCCGAAGATCGATGGTCACTGTGGCGAGGAGGGAGGTGTTATCAATGCTGCAGGGGAAGTGAAAACGGGCGTGATGTGAATTTTCCCTGGACGACAAACGGAAATGCCCCGCAGAATTGAAGCGATTCCGACCCCTCCCACGTCCTCTGCGCAGTGCTGGAAGACGAACAGGACCAAACTCAGATGAATATGACGAGGAATCAGAGTTAGAGGGGGAGGAACGATTAATGGCACGCCTTGCTGACCGCCGCAACGATTTCTTGGGCGAAGGCCAGGCATTGTGTGATGAGCAAAGAGAACAGTAAAGGTGGTGAGTTGTGGGCAATCAAAAACAAAGGATGCCGCATTGATGCGAAGAGGCAAGAGGCAATAATTAGCAATGAATGCCGGCAAAGTTCTATACAACACCGCAATACGCGTCCCAGCATTAAGAAAGTGAGTCATGGCCCACCGCCACAGAAGGCAACAACGCCGAGGATGAGAACCAAACACCAAATTTCCGTACCTTCATCGCTCGAAGAAGGAATGCACCGCTTTGTGGAGAGCCCTTGCGAGCAAAAGAAATATCGGCCACGACCGCAACATTAAAGGCCTCGAGCCTGGCAAGGATGGGTGGTGGTGTGGTGAGCCACAGCGGCATAACCCACCCGACCCCCGCGGTATTAAATACTATTTACCACCCGTATCCGGAAAAACTTTTTAGGATTTCAATATGAATTTAAAATCCTAATAATAGTGCACAGTGCACAAGTATTAGCTCCCGATTTTCCAACTCTTGTCAATGTAATTTCAAGAAGAAAATTTGTGGTAACATGAGTTTTTTCCCATGGTTCAACCAACATACTTTAAATATTGAAGTGAAAGATGAATGACTTTAAATGAAGAATAATAACATATTTTAAATATTGAAGTGAAAGATGAATGACTTTAAGCGAGGAATAATTCAATGTTAAAAAAAGTATTAAGGACAAATGCTAAACATAACTTATAGAAAATTATTTTTAACATTTCAACATTTAATACCATCAATGAAAAAAAAGGAAAACAACACAATTCTAGATATGAAAATAGTTTCAAACACTAAAAATACATGATATAACACATCCATTCCAAAGTGAAAAAAAATATTACCCTAAAAAAAATTCTTTTCATTAATTACAAGTATTCTATCCATTTTTAAATTGAAATAATAATATACAAAATTCAATTACAAAATTTCAAGCTAAACATAAAGAAATTCTTGCTTCAAAACAAAGAAATCTAACAATTTACAAGAAATTAAAAATGTTGTGATTGATCGAACACCACACACACAATATTATTATGGCGTAGTCTAATTATGCTATGAATTGGCTTTGCCGGTGACCGTTTTCTTTATGTTATCTGGTAGCACGTTGACTCGTTTGGTGGGACCCTTCATCAATGCAGGCTTCCCAGCAGGATTTCAAACTCAGGCAATAGCACGAAAAATTTTAAAAATCAAATTCCCTATTCTACGGAGGGGAAAATCTCGGATCCCAAAGTCACAGCCCCAAATGCCCGACTTTCTTCTGCAATGATTAGACAGAGTAGCAGTGGGCATGGATGGATAGAGTAGGGGTCGCTTGGCTCCGCCTACTCAGCGATTTCCCAAAATAGATGCCTCTCCTATACTTCTTTGATAAAAAAATCCCCATTATAAAAATCAAAATTTCATCAATGTAATGGTTGTCAAGATCAATAGAAAAAGTGTGGCCATCGACACCGCCATATTGAAGTTTGACAACGTAGGCCAAGGCGACACAAAGCTCAGCTCTGTTGTGGCCTCCATGACTGTTGCCACACCCGATTCAGAGACCTGATTTGAATAAGAGACCCTTAAAATATTTACTTAGAAATTTGATTAAAAGAACGCAACCAAACTTTCTGTTGAAGTTATACCGAATCATTCGCCTCGAAAGACACTGTTTGAATCATTTAAATCCTATGCCTGCCTTAATCGTGATCGTCATTTTTGGTGAGCGCTTGCCTTTTAAGTCGAGTTAGTACTATGAGAAGTCTAGAATTTTCTAAAAATAACAACTTTAAATGTGAAGCAATTTCAAACTCTGTTACTGCCAAGGAGATGTACACCGTCTTCCTTAGAGAATTAGCAAAATATGCACAGTATAAATGTAAAGTCGCTCATTTTCGCTCTCAACGTAGCCTCAAATTGGGCAGACCCGGTAGCCTCACCTACTTTCTTCATTCCGTCTTCAAGTCAGCTGCTCACCGTCTCCGTCACTGTTGAATCTTGTTCAGCTTTTTCCATTTTATTTAACATCAAGCATGAACCTTCCTGTGAGGTTTTTGAAGTGCTCAGACGTCAGGCATGGACCTTGTCTTTGTCTGATCTTTCTCGCAATTTTTCGGTGAGTTAGAATGGCATGATTAGCAAATTTCTTACATCATGTGAGCATAATGGAATTTTAGATGAGGGTTTAAGGAATTTGCATGCATGCGTAGAAATTATTCAAGAATGTTTCTCTGCATCTAAATTTTTCACAGTATAATAGTTAAGAATATCAAACATAGTTCTCTAGATTTGAGGAGGATTTCCGAATCGTTTGATTTCAGCTGTTAAAAAAAAAATTTCTGCTAGGAAAATGCTTTTTGCACATATATTTATTTTCTTTAAATCAACGATTCATTTTCTTTGCAGTTCAATCGAAAATTTTACATGGAAATGTTTAAGATCTAAGAAAATATCAACAAAAGTAGAACAACGTTTAGGCTTTCCACTGAAGCATTTGATAAAGTTGGATGGTTACTGTACTTTTTAAAACCGTTGTTGCTTCTTTCTGTTTTCCTGCCTTACATCAATACTGCTCACGCATAGTACAATACTACAAAATAATATAAAATGGAAACGTTTAAGACAGGGATAACCAAAAACATAGGGATAATATAACTGAAATTAGAAAGAACCACCAAATATGGACTTCTTTAAGGAAAATAGAGTACTTCTGCCATTTTAGGTCAATGAAACCAACAAAAATAAAGAATCTTATTGTGCATCAGCTCCATCTTTTCCTTCTCCTAAGCTTTCGCCGCTTCAACAGAGGATCTTGATTTATGAAGATAGATGCTAAGGAGTGTACATATATACTCCGCATATTTTGCTAATTTTCCTACATTTAAAGTTTTGCTTTTGAAAAATCCCAATATATTGTAGGGCTCGATTTAAGGAGGCAAAGACTGAACACTTTACATTTATACTATGCATATTTTGCTAATTCTCTAAGGAATATGGTGTACATCTACTTGGCAGTAACAAGTTTTGAAATTGCTTCACATTTAAAGTTGTTATTTTCAGAAAATTATAGACTTCTCATAGTACTGGCTCGACTTAAAAGGCAAGCGCTCGCCAAAAAAGACGATCACGATTAAGGTAGGCATAGGATTTAAATGATTCAAACAATGTCTTTCGAAGAGAATGATTCTGGTATAACTTTAACAGAAATTTTGGTTGCATTCTTTTAATCAAATTTCTAGGTAGAGATTTTAAGGGTCTCTTATTCAAATCAGGTCTCTAAATCGGGTGTGGCAATAGTCATGGAGGCCACAACAGAGCTGAGCTTTGTGTCACCTTGGCCTATGTTGTCAAACTTCAATATGGCGGTGTTGATGGTCACACTTTTTCCATCGATCTTGACAACCATTACATTGGTGAAATTCTGGTTTTTATAATGGGAATTTTTTTAGCAAAGAAGTATAGGGGAGGCGTCTATTTCGAGAAAATCGCTGAGTAGGTGGAGCCAAGTGAGACCTACTCTATCCAGCCATGCCCACTACTACTCTGTCTAATCCTTTCAGAAGAAAGTCGGGCATCTTGGGGCTATGACTTTGGGATCCAGGATTTTGCCCTGGAATTTGATTCTTAAAATTTTTTGCGCTATTGTGTGAGTTTGAAATCCTACTGCGAAGCCTGTATTGATGAAGCGGAGAGACTGAGAGACGAGGATGTAGCTACATAGCGACCAAAACGACAGAAACGAAGACAGAAAGAAAACGGAGACGACAGCGGCAGAGGGGCCTGGAAAATGAGTCAACGTGCTGCCGGAGAACATAAGGAAAACGCTCCACGACAAAGTCAATTCGTAGCATAATTATGCTACGAATTGACTTTGCAAGGGGCCGTTTTCCTTATGTTCTCTAGCAGCACGTTGACTTGTTTTCTGACCCCTCTACTGCCGTCGTCTTTGTTTTCATTCCGTCTTCGTTTCTGCTATCTCTATCGCTTCCCAGCAGAATTTTAAACTCGGGCAATGGCGTAAAAAAATTTAAAAGTCAAATTCGAATTCCACCAAGGGAAAAATCCCGGATCCCAAAGTCACAGCCCCCAGATGCCCGACTTTCTTCTACAAGGATTAGACAAAATAGCAATCGGCATGGTTGGATTGAGCCAAGCTCATTCAATCTAGAGCTCGTTTCTGTTTTCATTCCGCCTTCATTTCTGCCTTCTACAATCTCCGTCGTCGTTGAATCTTGATAAGCATTTTCCATTTTATTTGACATCAAACATGAAACTTCCTATGAGGTTTTTGAAGTGCTCAGACGTCAGGCATGGACCTCGTCTTTGTCTGACCTTTCTCACAATTTTCAGGTAATTTAGAATGGCACAATTAGCAAATTTCTCACATCATCTGAGAAGAATGGAATTTTAGACGAGGTTTTAATGAATTTGCATGCATGCGTAGAAATTATTTAAGAATGTTTATCTGCATCTAAATTTTGCACAGTATAATAGTTAAGAATCTAAAACATAGTTCTCGATATTTGAGGAGAATTTCCGAATCGTTTGAGTTCAGCTGCTAAAAAAACAATTTCTGCTACAAAAATGCCTTTTGCATAGATATTTATTTTCTTTAAATTAGCAATTCATTTTCTTTGCAGTTCAACTGAAAATTTTACATGGAAATGTTTAAGATCTAAGAAAATATCAACAAAAGTAGAACAACATTTACGATTTCCACTGAAGTATTTGATAAAGTTGGATGGTTACAGTACTTTTTTAAACCGCTGTTACTCCTTTATGTTTTCCCGCCTTACATCAATACTGCTCACGTATAGTACAAAATAATATAAAATGGAAACGTTTAAGACAGGGATAACCAACAACATAGGGCCAATATTACTGAAATTAGAAAAAACCACCAAATTTGGACTTCTTTCAGGAAAATAAAGTACTTCTGCCATTTTAGGTCAACGAGACCAAGAAAAAATAAAGAATCTTATTGTGCACCAGCTCCAGCTTTTCCTTCTCTAAAGCTTTTGTCGCTTGAACAGAGGATCTTGATTTATGAAGGCAGACGCTAAGGAGTGTACATATATACTCCGCATTGATGTAGGAGCATCCAACTCAGGGTGAAAAAATACAAAAGTGTTTGTCTCATAGGTTTACAAGTCATTGTACCTGAGTTTTTCTTTAGATTTACTTAGTTTTTAGCATTTAGGACTTAACAACAAGTTATTTTTTTATTTATTTTAGTTACTGTTTTAAAATTTAAGTACAGAATTTAGGTAAATGGGAATTAACAGTTATCCAATGTAACTACATGTAACTGTTGACAATTTCTAAAATTGTTCAACAAATCATATAAAAGAGAAAAAATGAGACATTTGTAAGGTTGGATTCCATCATAGTAGAAAACGAATAAAGATCATACAAGAGATTTTAAAAATTCATATGAATCCATTCGCAGCAAAATACATTTCTTTCTATATTCATAATTGAATGCATTCATAAACAGTGGCAAGAACTGGCAGAATAATTCTTTTTACAGGCATTTAAGAAACAACTGAGAGAAATTGGGAGTGACTACATCGATGCATATGAACGAGGCTACAGACAAGAGCTAAGACATCCATTAACGACAAAGATATACAGTCATAGAAACACGCTGAGCGTTGTGGCAAAGAAAATCACAGGTATCATTAAAACTGAAACAATACATTTTCCTTTCGAGAATTATCCAAGTAGTTTATTAGAAATACCGAAAAATTGTTGCAATCCAAAGATATGATTAAATATATTGCATGTTCGACTAAGGAAACGGGTTCGAACCCCGGTACTGAAACCCTACAACCAGTAGCGAATACCAAGACCGAAGAAAAAGAAACCCTGACTGGCAAGTTAAGAGCCGCGACCACATATAGATCCAAAAACCACTTACAGACAGAAGAGTATCCATACCAAACTGCTAAATTAGAAATCAACACAGAAGACGACTGATAGGGGAGCCGAGGCTCATACCCTCAAAACCTTAACTGCTAGAAGTGACTACAGGAAAAGACCCTACCCGTTTGGCCTAGTAACAACAGAGTCGAAGACCACACCTGGAGCGCCCAACAAACCACCTACAAAGAAAAACCCAAATGTTAGAATTGTGAGAAAGTTAAAACCCTACGACAGAGAAATGAACGGTGAGGGTTTGTAAGCCTATGCTTACCAAAAGAGCAGCGTCAAACTGGAGGAAGGATTCGACTGGTCCCCAACCAGCAAGGGAACCCTGCTCATGAAGGAGAAAATTCCTCAATATAACCAGGAAAATCAACTGAAAAACTAAAGTAGAGAAGGAGGACTTACCACTATGAAGTCGACGAGTTGAGGTCGAATGCTGAGTTCCCTGATGGCTGCGACCTGACATACCACAGTCAAATAACTAGTTAAACAGCAGAACGCATACGGCGAGAGGATAAAATAGTATAAGAACAAATACATTTAGGAGATAGCAACCATAAATAGCACCCAAAAAACCTTCAGGGCGGAGGAGTCCATTTGCAGACAACAGAGAACCAAGTCTCGAAACCCTCAAGCTCATTGACGGAGCAAGAAATACAAACAGAGCCATTACACAGCCAGAATCCAACTAGCAGAGCAGAGCGGTGGTTAAATATTGCGTATAGAGCCCAGTAAACAGAGCAGGAGTTGTGGCCACATACAGGTCAAAGTGCCACTAAAACAAACCACCATAATCGCAGAGAAACAGTCGAAAACCCTCACAGTCACCAGAGAACAAAGTAAAATGCCAAGTGAACAAAGGTTAGGTGCGTAGCTAAGGGTGGGATTGCAAATTCCGAGGATGGGACAGGTGTCCTCCTCACACCAACCACAAGTACGAGAAATTAATCAACAATAAAAAAAATATCAATTGCAAAATCATCAAGAATCTAATAATCACAATCACCACATTAATCATAAATTAATTATTGATTAATCGCAGAATTTAAGAAGGGCTGGTCCCATCACACATATTTTGTTAATTTTCCTACATTTAAAGTTTTTCTTTTGAAAAATCCCAATATATTGTAGGGATCGATTTAAGGAGGCAAAGACTAAACCCTTTACATTTATACTATGCATATTTTGCTAATTCTCTAAGGAAGACGGTGTACATCTACTTGGTAGTAGAAAATTTTGAAATTGCTTCACATTTAAAGTTGTTATTTTCAGAAAATTCTAGACTTCTCATAGTACTGAATTGACTTAAAAGGTAAGTGCTCGCCAAAAAAAACGATCACGATTAATGCAGGCATAGGATTTAAATGATTCAAACAGTTTCTTTCGATGCGAATGATTCCGGTATAACTTTAACATAAATTTTGGTTAAGTTCTTTTAATCATATTTCTAGGTAGAGATTTTAAGGGTCTCTTATTCAAATCAGGTCTCTAAATCGGGTGTGGCAACAATCATGGAGGCCACAACAGAGTTGAGCTTTGTGTCGCCTTGGCCTACACTGTCAAACTTCAATATGGCAATGTCGATGGCCACACTTTTTCCATCGATCTTGACAGCCATTACATTGATGAAATTTTGGTTTTTATAATGGGGATTTTTTTAGCAAAGAAGTATAGGAGAGGCATCTATTTTGGGAAATAGCTGAGTAGGCGGAGCCAAGCGAGCCCTACTCTATCCAGCCATGCCCACTTCTACTTTTTCTAATCCTTGCAGAAGAAAGTTTGGCATCTGGGGTGTAGAAATAATATAACTTATGTGTTATATGTCCAAGATTCTCCTAATCTCAAACTATTTTAACTTCATGCAAAATATAGAATCTATTCCACCATTGATCATTTGCGGAAATAAAATCAAGATAGCAATGCACACATGAAACAATAAAAGTTCACACATATGAACACAGTGTGTAACGGGAAAGCCTGAAGCTAAAAACCCCAAATATATGTATATAATATATGTCATAGGGATCATGTAACAATCCTCATACAAAGCTGATCATATCAACTCAGAACAATAAAATCACTACACACTAATCAGGCCCGATCTTGCAAATCCATGCACCGATCTTTGCCACCTGCTAGCCTGCCTCTACTGCGCAATCCCTGCTGAAGAATGGCTCTGAATGAACTCGAATCCACCAAGCTTGCACTGCGAAATCCTCATTGGCATCTCCACTAAGTGTTGGATGCAATCAATGCATCACTATAGTCACAACTAATATTCTATCTTTCCCTTTCACCTATCTCTCCACTGGTATCCACTGAAACTGCCATGCACTATAGTTAATTGATGTATTCTTCAGTTGATTAATGAGTTATTATTTAGTGAATTAATTAACTAATAATCGTCATCATCAGTATATCAATCGCTAGACTAGACATAGCCAGTTCAACCGAGTTCATGTTAAACAACACAACTCGATCAACCATTTCTATAACATCGCTAAACTTATCACATGAGTTCTAAATCAAGTCTCATTCATTAACTCTGTTGTGACTCAGAATAGCGTAATTTTTCTCGTACGACCACAGCAAGTATCCGTGTACTTAAGAGCTAATAATATTCGACATATCTATTTTTAGACTGGCAATCTAAAAATAGATTCCGCCCAATATGTCTAAAAATAGAAATCCATCTATTTTTCCAACTTGACCAACCATCCACAAATAGCATCTCGCAACTCATAGAATATGATCCATATGTCTAAAAATAGACATAGTCTAAAAATAGACTTTGCGACAAAAATAGCTCACTATGACCACTTTTGAATGAAGGCGATTCTTTCACTTGGTTTCACATCATCTTTGTTGAATCTCAACATGGGTTACTCTCCGAATCTGACTTTGGAACCGAGATTTTCCTCCTAAGAATAGGGAATTTTATTTTTAAAATTTTTCGCGCTATTGCCTCGAGCTTGAAATCCCGATGCGAAGCTTGGCTGATGAAGCAGAGACCGAGGAGACGAGGACGTAGGATCATACGACGATGAAAACCAGTAAACGAAGACAGAATGAAAACGAAGACGCCGTGCGTAGGGCCCGAAAACGAGTCGACGGTCGCCGTACAACAAGAAAAACCAAGCGTCGCAAAGCCAGCCCCAGAAAGAAGGTTAATTGGGACCACGCTACCATAACAAGCTAGACGAGATTTGGAACAACACTGTAACCATATCTCGAGTGTATTCCTAGGCAATGCACAGATTGAAACTCAACTTGGTTAAACATCAAATCAATCTTTGATTTATTCTTTTCTAGAATAGAAAAATATTAATTTTTTTTTTTTTAAATAACAAAACTAGATTGACTGGCCTATAAAAGAATGAAATTATATATAAAATTAAGATAAAAATGTTATTGTGATTTAAATGATAAACTTAGTTTATAATTTTGATTGAAAAATAAGTTTGGTTTGATTGAGCATCAAAGTCCAACATCAAAGCGGTGCACCAATCTTTAGCATATTTAAATGATAATTATTTTAATAAAAATTTTAAAAATGCTAATAAATTTGATTTATATTGTTACAAAATAAATAAAGATGGTGGATGGGTGCGCTAATGAACGAACTACACATGGAATGGCTTAGTGTGGGTCATATATATATATACTCTCACACATAATGGTGGGAAAACAAGAATAATGTATTGAGGCATGCCACACAGGCACCACATGGAGATGTGTTTCCATCACATGTTCTTGGATTAGCTCCTCATAGAGAGGTATATTTCTCTTTCGGACTGTTTCCTCGAGAAACATCAACATATAAGCCACGGTTGAATGAAAATTACAACTTAAATATATGTTGGATAAAGGCTAAATAAGGCCAAGTGTGTCCCCATGTTGAGCACCAATTTTGTTTGTGAAGGAAAAGGATGGTACACTCAGATTATGCATTTATTAGGGGAAATTAAATAAGCTGACCATCTAGAAATGATATTTGTTTCCACAACTTGATTACTTGTTTGATGAGTTGAGAGGAGCAACCATTTTCTCTAATATTGACATAATGTTAGGCTATCGCCAATTATGCATCAAGGAAGGACATATCCATAAGACTACATTCTGGAAAAGGTATATACATTACGTGTTTGTGGTGGTACGTTTTGTGCTTACAATGCCAATGCCACTTTCCAATTTTTAGTCAACAATGTGTTGCATCTCATCGTAGTACCCTTAGTGATTGTTCGCTCTTGATACTGGTATATTCAAAATCAAGAACAACATGAATCGAACCTTTTTCATTGCACTAAATTTGCGCTCCAATAAAAATTTAATACTACGCATTTCAAATTGGAGTTACAAAGATTAAAAAAGGTTTACAAACATGATAAAAAATATTTTGTCCCATATATCCTATTCATGTTGGGATATACACATTGAAAAATGTTAATAATGTAAAAATAGAAGTTGCATGATTGGAAGAGAATATTTTTATCATATACTCTAAAAGAATGATACTTCGAGTATTGTCAAAAAAACCTTGTAACTCTTTAACAAGTTTTAAGAAATATGCTAATGAAAAAATATATTGTGATGATATTCCAAAGAGCCAAATTATATGAATAGGTCTTGAAAATAATTCAACGGATATCTAAGGAGTTGGTTGCATACTTATTTATTTTGGAAAGAAGAAGGATAAGATCACTAGGTCCATACTTCCAATTAGCAATAACATAATAAGTTTGGAAACAACTAGTAGTTCACCTTCAGTTTCAATTTGTACATTAGAATAACTCTTGTTTAGAGTTTAGATAATTAGTGTAATTAGAATAGCTCTAGTTTAGAGTTTAGATAATTATTATAAGTCGGTAATAAAGGGTAAAATAACTTCGTGGAAATTAGGTCCATATATCAATGAGATTGCCATCCCAAATGAAAATAAGTCTAATTTAAAACTTTGATTTCTTCATTGGAAAACATCTAAGCATGAACAACTCCCTAATTTCATTGTCAAATATTGCATTATATGTGAGAAACTATCACACCCTCTTAATAAATTTATCTACCATGAGCCCAAAAAAACCATCTAGTGTCATCCTAATAAAAGTATTTCCTTTCTAACTAAATTGCAAGTATTTCTATTCTAACTAAATTGTAAAAATGATTTAAATTACTTTTTAAATATATTCAAGTCAAATATTAAAATACATTAACATGTCTAAAACATGATTTCAATGTCAAAACACTTAGCATCAAATTAAATGTTGTCTAAGAATAGTGAGACCTTCTCCATTAAAATTTGAGTCTCAAGTCCCTCATTGTAACCCAACCCTTTCAATGATAGAATAGAATATCATAAAACCGTTTTATGGAGAAAGTTATGGGATATATATTTCCCACTCCCGCTGAGTTAGGTCGGTTTACTAGTTAAGATAAAGGAATTTCCATTGAAACTTTTCTCTCAAATGAGCTGGAGATGAGTTGTCGAACAATTTGTTCAATCTCCACTCATAATCTATCCTCAGTTCTTATCCAAAACACGTAAAAAGAGTTGCAACCACCTAAAATTATTTAAAAGCCTCACTCGGATATTCTCATTTCTTCAACACCCCAGACTGATGGAAGCCATCGTTATCCAAATTGTTAATTTGGGTTAAGGGGGAAGTACCCACAAAGAAAACGGTTGAATTTTCGGGATGACGCATCAAATGTCACCTTCTATAAGTAACCTGTGCTCCTCCGTCTCTTGTCACATGAACAAGAATATCGTTGAATGTTGTTATCACTTCAGTATGACAGAAACAAAATGTATTGCTCTACTTCTTCTGGCAATGGCCATGACAGGCACCCACACCGTGACATCCTTGGTCACCGACAGCGGCCCCGGGAAGAGATTCGCGAGGGAAATAGGGGTGGACATTGCAGCGCTGATACTGGACGACGCCTCTAAATTCGTCTGGAATACCTTCGCCCAGCAGTCGCCAACTGACAGGAAGAACGTGTCCGACAGCGTGTCCGACAGCGTGTCCGAGATAAATCTGTATGTGTCCGATGAGGCAACAAAATTAGGCTTGATTACCTACGTGGAAGGCGACAACATCTACGTGAGCTCTGAATACATTAATGCCTTCCAAGGTGATGTAAAGAAAGAGGTCACGGGCATTCTGTACCAGGGGGCGGCGGACATCTTGCAGTGGGACGCCAACGGCACTGCGCCCAAGTGGTGGCACGGAGCCATTCCAAGTTATGTCCGCCTCATTGCCGGCTTCCCCTACTCTAACTTTGCTAAGCCCGGTAGCGGCAGTACTTGGGAACATGGCGTCGATATCACTGCCAGGTTTATCGAGTATTTGGACACCGTTACCCCTGGGTTCGTTGCCAAGCTGAATGCGAAAATAAAAACTTCATGGGATCTTTTATACTTCAATGACATCACCGGTAAATCCGTGGAACAGCTTTGGAGTGATTACAAGGCTAAGTATGGAAATATACCCTGACGAAATGGAGTGAATTGCTGGATCACATAAGTCTGTTGTTAAATTTCATTGAGTGAATTGATGATCAAAAGAATGAGTAACAAGATGGTTTAATATAGTTCTGACAAGTCACAACATGGGCATGAAGAAGTTTCATTGGAGAACAATATCGGAGAAAACTCTCCTGACTAGATGGATACCTTGAGGAACCTAAGGGCCCAGATTAGAAGTTGTAAGGTTGATAATGAAAGGCTAGCAAGGGCTCAAGAAATGCAAGATGAGGTAAATGTAGTGATATGGAAAATACTTTTGGACTTGCAGAGGTAGTATGAGCTAGGGGATAGCCATGAATGCAAGAAAAGAAATTTAGAACAAAAAAGAGAGAATAAATGGGGAAGATGGTAGTAGGTCAAGGAAGAGGCACACAAAGAAAATTATGAATTAAAATAATGCAATTCAATCACAACAAAAACTAAATTCAAATAAAAAAGGTCATGCACATCATCTTGTGGGAGACCATCGTGAATTTGAGACCAAGGAGCCCCTGCCATGTTGGAATTTTGGAGAAAATCATCACAAGAAATATTTCCCACATCAGAAAAATGGAGGAGCATGAATATATAATGCACATGAGGCTCGTACTATGGGAGATATAATGTAGAGATACCGAAAATATATGAAACGATGGACAATGGAAATACAAATCAATGAGCATCCATAATCGAGATGGAAGGTAATATTTGCAGTAAACTTGTTTCTATTTTGATTGAACCTAGATCAAACTAAAACTATATCAGTCTCGAGCTTATGGAAAGATGTCAGCTAGCCAATGAATTGTGTGCAGAACCATGGTTGGTTCAATTAGCGACAGGGAAAAAAAGAAGTGTGATCCAATGGTTGAGATCATGTGCATTTGAACTTAATGGTATGCCAACAACGACAAGCCTTAATTTACTTCCTTTAGGTGCATATAACATGTTTTTAGGCATGGGCTGGTTGTAGGAACATCAAAGAAAACATAATACTCTGAGAAGGCCATTGAATGTCTATATGAAGCTTGAGAGAGGATAGTATTATGAGGGAAGTAATAGCCCACTTTGTTGAGTTTGGCCAAAACCATTGAAGCTAAATGCAATCACCAAAAAGGTTTTCATCTATTTTTTGTGCAAACTTCCAGTAATGAAGAAGCCAACAATGAAGCGCTGAAGAAAGATTAATAAAGGTTTACAAACATGATAAAAAGTGTTTTGTCCCATATATCCTATTCATGTTGGGATATAAACATTGACAAATGTTAATAATGTAAAGATAGAAGTTGCATGATTGGAAGAGAATAATTTTATCATATACTATGTTAAGAAAGAATGATACTTCAAGTATTGTAAAAAAAAATTGTGACTCTTTAAATTTTTTAAAGAAATATGCTAAACAAAAAATGTATTGTGATGATATTTTCAAAAGAGCCAAATTATATGAATAGGTCTTAACAAGAAGTCAATGGATATCTAAGGATTTGGTTGCATGAAATATGCTAGACAAAAAATGTATTGTGATGATATTTTCAAAAGAGCCAAATTATATGAATAGGTCTTGACAAGAAGTCAACGGATCTCTAAGGATTTGGTTGCATACTTATTTATTTTTGAAAGAAGAAGGAGAATATCAGTAGGTCCATACTTCCAATTAGCAATAAGATAATAAGTTTGGAAATAATTAGTAGTTCACCTTCAGTTTCAATTTGTACATGGGTAGAACTAGCAGAGAAAAATTCAACTCCAATTAAAACAAAATTAGTCCCCCACGGCCAACCTTACCCTATTCAGAAATGGAATTAGGATGTTTCAACAAAAGGAGTCAAAATAGTTCAAACACCAACCTAGTCAATGTTAATGGAAGAAATTCTTGTTGAAAAGAATGTAATGGAGAAAACAACACTATATGATGAGAAACACATTGAGGAATAAAGACTATACTCAATGGGCTTTGTATGAGAAATACCATTTGGAAAATATTAAGGTCGTTCAACCACACAATAAGACACAAAATGAGAAATTTTCATTAGAATGACCTTAATCGAAAGAATCTAAATCTAAGAAAATTCATGAATTTAATTAGACCTCAATCTACAACTTATCACTCCTTAAGAGATGGTCATATTGAGAAGAATAGAGAATAAAAAATTATTGTTATTAAAGATATTATTTATAAAACCCCTACTGCTTCTCTTCCTACCATTTCATCCCCAAGTGTAATTCATGTAGATTTTTATAGGTCACTAAACTTCAAACAGTTGCATTGATATTAAAATTTGCAAAGAAGAGGCCCTAAAGGCTAATCAACAACTCAAGTTAGATGAAGATTATTATTGTTTATTAGAATCACTTTATTTTCTTTATAAATTTATCACTATTATTTGTGAATGGGACAATTATTAAATTATTGTTAATTAATAATGCTTTTTATATTTTTTATTCATTTCTTCAGTAAATAATTAATACGATCACATTAAAAATATACATTAAGAATGTTTTACCAATGTACACATTTATCTCATTAACCATGTATAAAAAGGTTATGGGACAACTTTAACTTGAGAAAAAAAATATTTTCACATATTATTGTAAAATGAACCATTTTGCTAAATAAAATTTTCTTATATATTAATTTCTCCATATAATTAGGATATGAACTTATTATAATTGGAATAACCCCAAATTCCTAAAAAAATGGTGGGTGGGAGCCACTAGGCATGAATCCAATTTAACTTATAAAAAAATAGAATTACACATAATAGACCATTTTGAAAAAGAAAATTTGGTTATATATTAATTTCCCTATCTAATTATAATATGAACATATTATAATTGGAAAAATGTCAAATCTCTATGAAATTGGTGGGTGGGCAAGGAGCCAGTTTGCAGAAATATAATTTTTTAAATTGATTAAAAGTGAATGAAAACTATATCACACCATCAATTAAAAAAAAAAAAAAACAACATCTCTGTCACTACAACCCTTGATAAGCATTCACACTCACCCTTGATAAGCATTCACACTCAGAATATGTTGAGAATCAATCTAAGCCACAAATTAAAAAAAAAAAAAAAATGTACAGAGCTTCATCCACCTTAAGTTGAAAGTTGAAATAAGAAGCCTTCCACAAATATGCACACAAATACTGTATGAATGTGATTATTTTCATTTTATTGACTTAACTATTTATTTCAATGATATATGATATATAATTGTTTTCCATAAAGGTTGTGTAAATAGATGAACTATTTTTGTTTTAAGCAGACATATTTAGAAATTTATACACTTTCAAGTCACTTCTACGGTTTGTATTGATTAGTTTATTTCATAATTACTTAATTATATTCGTTTATGTAATTAGGATATCTCTAGTTTAGATTTTAGATAACTATTATAAGTAGGTAATCAAGGGGTAAAACAACTTAGTGGAAATTAGGTCCATATGTGAGTGAGATTGCCATCCCAAATGAAAATAAGTCTAATTTAGGACCTTGATTTCCTCATTGTATAACATCTAAGCATGAACAACTCCCTAATCTCATTGCCAAATATTGACATTATATGGAAAAACTATCACACTCTTAGTAAATTTATCTACCATGAACTGAAAAGAGCCATCTAATATCATCCTAATAAAAATATTTCTATTCTAACTAAATGACAAAAGTAAATTAAAATATTTTTTAAATATATTTAAGTCAAATATAAAAATCACCATTACAAAACTCTATACATTAACATGTCAAAACATGATTTCAATGCACTTAGCATCAGATTAAATGTTGTCTATTAATAATGAAACCTTGTCCATTAAAATTTGAGTCTCAAGCCCTCATCGTAACCCAACCCTTTCAATAAAATAAAATAAAATATCATAATCTAAAAACGTAAAACCATTTATAGGATATATATTTCCCTCTCCCACTGAGTTAGGTCAGTTTATTAGTTAAGATAAAAGAAATTCCATTAAAACTCTTCTCTCAAATGAGCTGGAGATGAGTCGACGAACAATTTGTTCAATCTCCACTCAAAATCTCTCGTCGGTTCTTATCCAAAACATGTCCAATAAAAGGGTTGCAACCACCTAAGATTATTAAAAAGCCTCACTCAGATATTATCATTTCTTCAACACCCCAGACTGATGGAAGTCATCGTTATCCAAATTGTTAATTATAAATTATGGAAGTCAAATCGTTATGGAAGTCATCATTATCGTTATGAGTAGTTTTTAGTGCGACTTTTTGAAGCGTTTTATGGTGGTTTTTTCCGGTGTAATTTTTCTAAAATCCCGTAGGAATTCATTTAAAGGAGAAGTTTGATTGTTAATCTTGCACAATAGAAGTAGCCTAGGGGTTTTTGAGGGTGCTGAATCCATATATACAGTCAAAAAACCATTTTAAATAACAAAAACCAAGATTTTACCTCAATTTTTTTCACCGGATTCTGGCACCTGAAACTCCAAAAAGCCGCACAAAAGACAACTCCTAAATTTAATTTATAATTTTGATGGTTTGGTTTGAATTTTTTTATTAAATTATTTTAGTTTCATAAGGTTTGATGTGAAACAATAATAATTAAGGAGATTGCAAAAACTTTTAACATGATTAGGCTTTTTTATTTTTTTCTTTATTACTCAACATAATTTAACAATACACTTCATCACTATCTACTCTACCCCATAAACTATTTGAATATATATTTTAATAATATTTTAAAAATGACCAAAATAACAAAAACTAATAATATTTTATATCAACTAATATATAAACAAATCAATTTACATATATATAATTAAAAAAATTATATAAATTATATTAAAAAAATTATAAACAACTTTTTTATTAATTAAAACAAAAAAATGTAATTATATAATGATTATATCTACTTCAAAATGACTCAAAATAAAATATTCTACAATACCAATAATGAAATAAATAAAGGTTAATGGCACCAATAACAACCATATATATGTGTATACATTAAGAAGTGTTGTGGTTTTGCTTAATCCCTCTTCATCAAGTTAAAAATTATGTTATAGAAAAAATTGCATAAAAAATTACAACTTTTATTAGTCAATGTTAGCTAAAATAAGAGTAGCTAATAGGAAAATTGAATCCTATATTTTTACTTTGGGAAGGATTAATAAATTGGAACATGATGTAGATAAAGCATAGATTTGTATAAATTTTGATGGGTTGTAACTACTAGTATGTTTACACATTTACACTTAGTCCTATTTAATAGTGAGGAAGACATGCATAATAGTGAGAAGTAACATTTGGTAAATATATTTATCTACATCTTATTCCTATTCCATTTTTATGCAAACATGAGAGGTAACTGATAGTAAATATGTTATTTTCTTCTTAAAAAAAACACTACACAAATATTTAAAAATAATGCATGAATATTGCAACCATATCTATAAATTATAACATAAAATGTGTGAAGCAGTGATCATATGATATTATCTTATGCAAAGGCTACAATAAAACTTTCAAAATGTAGTTTTTGCCATATATTTGAAAACTAGGTAAAAAAACTCTTAATTTTAATTTTAAAATACTTCCCTATAATAGTACTAGACTATGCTTTCAACATTTATATACCTCTTACTGGTACCTTGGTATCATTTCCCTAGTAGTGGTGTAATCCAACCTTGTTAAACCCATCGATTTCTTAATTAATTATGATTAAATTAAATTAAACCATGAATTAATAAAAAATTACTGGTTAATTCATGCATAGTGCTTAAGGAATTTTGCGTTGAAAACACATTACACCAAAAATCAAGTCATTTCATGAATGTAACAAAGTATTAAAAAACGACCATTGATCTTTGTGTTGAGCTATCCTCAAGGAATTTTCATTTAGTGTTCAAAAATTGTTTCAAATTTCTCAAATTTCCATAGGTATAGCATTCAGTCTATCATTTTGTGAAGTTAATCTATTTTGAAAGCTTTCCATGCTCTCAAGAACATTTCTAACACTTTCTTGCAAACTTCTCTTTATTAAAGCCATCATAGAGGTAATTTCCATATCGCACAGGTTTGATTTTATTCTCTTTTATGCAAGAAAATGGTCTCCTTATAATGATTTTATTTTGAAGCGTAGAATGTTTCAATCATGCCTCTTAGAAGAGGAAAGAAAGAAAGTAAAATAGCTGCAATTACTATGATAGGATGAGGATTTGGAGGAAGGAGACTTTTCATAATAACAATATCTAAGTTGAAATGCATTTGGAGGAAGGATATTTTTCAATTGAATATAAAAATATATATATCTTTGTATGAAGAAAATCAAAACTCTAGTATGCACAAGTTAGTAGTTATAATAGCTTTTATTCCCTATAAATACATGATTAATGGGGAAATCAAACATACATAATTTCCAATCAGCGCAATTAATGACAACCATCAGAATGTAATTAATTTCTTAAGGAAAATGAGATTCGAGTGATGTACTAGGTACTAATACTTCAAAAAAATTCAGACAATGAATATATTTACTTCAACAAAATTCGGACAATGAATTTATTGCAATATTTAAATAAAAATAACGAACACTTTATTATTTAGAAATGGGTAGAATGATTAAATAATAGTGAAGATTAAAATGACTTTCATTTAGAAAGCTTCTTCTTATATTTCACATCTTTCTATAGAGTCCCGATAATAATGAAGTTTTCTTCAAGCCAAATGAGATTCAAGTGATGTACTAGGTACTAAACATGAACAAAATTCAGACAATGAATATATTGCAATATTTAAATAAAAATAATGAACATTTTATTATTCAGAAATGGGTACAATGATTAAATAATAGTGGATATTAAAATAAATTTCATTTAGAAAGCTTCTGCTTATATTTCACATCGTTCTATAGACTCCCCATAATAATGATAGCCAAGATGTTGGGTAGGTTATTTTGATAGATGAACACCTCTCATATTAAGGAAGAATGGGTACTTTTCATATACAAAATACTAGATGGATGGAGGCACTATCTTTAATACGTTTGCTATTTTATCAGTTAATATTAGAAAACAATTTGACTTTTTTTTTCTAAAATAGAGTGAGGAGATATCCAAATATTTTATTTATTGAGATATATCATGGTTTCCATTTGTTTTCATACCCATTTCCCTTTAATGAGTTATTAATAGAAACTTGGAGATGGCCCTACTCATATTTATCATCCTAAGCTTTGGGATGAAAATGCTAAAAGCCCCTATTATGAAATTTGTCTTAGTGTTATAATTTTTTGTATAAGATTTTTTTTTCCAACTCACCTCTTAGATTTACCATTGAGGAAATGCAATGAAATGATGAGATTGGAGATTGGTATGTTGATGCAACATTCTATTATATTATAATTTATGGTTTTCAAGAATTACTTCATGTCATATGAAGATATTCGCTTAACATGTTAGTTCCTAGGGATAGAGAATTTCAAATTGTAGTTACAAAGCTTAAAAAAGGTTTACAAGCATGGTAAAAAAATATTTTTCACATATATCCTATTCATGTTGGGATATACACATTTACAAATGTTAATAATGTAAAAATAGAAGTTGCATGATTGGAAGAGATTAGTTTTATCATATACTCTATTGAGAAAGAATGATACTTTGACTATTGTAAAAAAAAATGTGACTCTATAACAAGTTTTAAGAAATATGCTAATAAAAAAAATTATTTTGATGATATTTTCAAAAGAGCGAAATTATATGGATAGGTCTTCACAGGAGTTCAATGGATCTCTAAGTATTTGGTTGCAAAATTATTTATTTTTGAGAGAAGAAGGAGAATATCACTAGGTCCATACTTCCAATTATACAGTAACATAATAAGTTTGGAAACAATTAGCGGTTCACCTTCAGTTTCTATTAGTACATAGGTAGAACTAGCAGAGAAACATTCAACTCCAACTAAAACATAATTAGTCCCCCACCACCAACCTTACCCTATTCAAAAATGGAATTAGGATGTTTCAGCAAAAGGAGTCAAAATAGATCAATCTCCAACCTATTCAATGTTAATGGAAGACATTCTTGTTGAAAATAATATAATGGAGAAGATAACACTCTTTGATGAGAAACTCTTTGAGGATTCAAGACTATAGGCTCAATATTATTTGTATGAAAAAACCCATTTGGAAAATGTTAATGTTGTTCAACCATACAATGAGAAAATTTCTTTAGAATAACCTTAATCAAAAGAGTCTCTTTTTAGGAAAAGTCATTAATTCAATTAGATCCCAATCTACAAATTATCACTCCTTGAAGAGGTGTTCATATTGAGAAGTATTGAGAATTTTTTTAGATATAATTTATAAAACCCATATTTCTTCCCTTCCTACCATTTCATCTGCTAATGTAATTCATGTGGATTTCTTGGCACCCATTCAAGAAGAATATATTCCTTTTCATGATTACTTCTTCAAAACTGAGAAGAAATCAACAGATAAAGGTTGGCATAAAAGGAAAATATTTAATGAAAAGAATGAACTTTATATTAAACAAACACTTATTTGGGATGGTTCCAACATAATGATGAGTAGTTTGTAGTAGAATTTATCGGCTCTTTGGGTGCTTTTGCTTCAAAAAAATATTTGGTTTGTTAATAATTTGATGTATACGAACGAATCGAAAATTTTAAATTTATAGGTTACTCAACTTCAAACCCTTGCATTGATATTAAAATTTCCAAAGAAGCATCCCTAGATGATAATATAAAAATCAAGTTGGTTAATATTGATTAAAATCACTTTATTTTCTTTATAAATTTATCACTGTTATTTGTGAATGAGAGGATTTTTGCATTATTGTTAATTAATAGTGTTTTTTCGTACTTCTTTATGAATTTCTCCATAAATAATTAGTACAACTACATTAAAAATATTAATGTGGTTGATATAGCTATGGTTTCATAAATATAACAAAAAAAATTATTGCAACAAAAAAGCTATTGGAACACGAAGAATGTTTTACCAATGCTGATTATCCATGTATGAAAAGGTTATGGGTCAACTTTAACTTGAGAATTTTTTTTTTTTACACATCTTATTGTAAAATGGACCATTTTGCTAAATAGAATTTTCTTATATATTAACTTCCCCATCCAATTAGAATATGAACTTATTAGAATTGGAATAATCTCAAATTCCTTGGAAATTGGTGGGTGGGAGCCAAGTGGCACAAATCTAATTTAACTCGAGGAAAGAAAAATACACAACTTATTGTAAAATGGACCATTTTTCTAAATAAAATTTTATTATATATTAATTTACCCATCTAATTAGAGTATGAAGATATTAGAATTGGAATAATGTCAAACCCTTATGAAATTAGTGACCAAGGAGCCACCTAACACAAATCTAAAATTTTAAATTTATTAAAAGTAAATGCAACCTAACAAACTCTGTCACACACTATAGTTATTGATAAACATTCAGAAGAAGCATGTGCTGAGCATATTCCCTTGATTCCCTTGAGAATCAATCTAGGACATCAAATTAAAAATAAAATAAAATCAACATATCCTCATCCACCTTAAATTGAGCAATAAGCCTTATCAAATATTGTGTTGATATATTTATTTTATTCATTTAACTATTTATTAGTGATAGATATACACTTTTTATAAATGCTATAACATGAACTATTTTTTTTATGAGTCATATTGAAATTCACAAAGCTACATCTCGATTGATTAGTTTATTTTTAATAATTATTTAATTATATTCATTTATGTAATTAGAATAAATTTATTTTAGATTTTAGATAATTAGGCCACATTCGACCGATATTTCCACCCCCAAATAACAATAAGTCAACGCAGACCTTGATTTAAATGTTTTTAATGAATAATATCCTAAGCATTAATAACACCTGACCATTACAAATATGATTATATGGAAAACTATCTATACTTCCTTAATATTGACTACCAAGAACCAAAAGAGCCATTCAGGATTATCCTAATAAAAGTTATTTCTATGCTAACTAAATCGAGAAATGACAAATTACATTTTAAATATATTCAAGTGATATTATACATTCACTATTACAAAACTAAAACTAGACACATTAACATGTCCAAAACAAGATTTCAATGTCAAGACACTTAGCATCAAATCATATTAAAGCTGTTAATAATGAGACCTTCACAAAATTTGAATCTCTAAACCTCATTCTAACTCAAACACTTTGAGTTCTCATTAATAACTAATATTAATGAATAAATATGTATAGTACAAATAATGACATAATAACACTGATAACCAAAAACAGTATTTCAGATAAAAACAAATCAAGATCTTTAAATATTGAATCTGAAAATAGATGGAAAAAGAATAAAAAATAGAAAAGCTATTCATCATTTCCTCTGATTCTAGTAAATGTATATATAGCACTCTATCAAAATAAATAAAATAGAAATAAAAAGCAGAGAAGGTGTTATAGGGTATATATTTCCACATTGAAATTCACTTCAAACACAAATACCTTGTAAATCGATGTAACATCTTCCCTCACTTGTTTCAATTCAATAAATTGTTTTCAATCTCCACTCAATATCTTCCAATGATCAATTCTTAATTCAAAACATGGTGAAGTTCTCAATACTGTGGATTAAAAACCCATTTGGTTATTATCATTTCTTCAACAACCAAGACTAATGGGTCACACTGAACAGCATCAGTTTAGGAAGCACCCACAAAAGAAGACGGTTGATCTTGCGGCCATGCTGGGATGACGCACCACATGCTCACCTTCTGCTGAGATTCTGCCTTCATCCTTGTCGCATGAACCTATGAATAAATCAATCCCATTCTCATATTTTATTCATTCACTATTTGATATAGTTTAACGCGTTCTCGCTGAGTATGACAAGGCAAAAAATGTGGCTTCTCTAATTTAATGGCCGTCACAAAAGAACGAGGAAGAGATTCAAGAAGGAGGTGAGGCAACTTCACAGTCACCACCAGATAGGAAGAACGCGGACAAAGTAGATCAAAGGTTCGTCGATTCGTCACTGCTTGCGTCGCTCCCCTCTAACTGGGCTAATCCCGGCACCGCGATATTGGGACATTTAATTTCGATATTGCTGCCAGGTTTATCGAGTAGTCTGAATCGTGACCCTGGCTTTGCTTGTTGTTGTCGCGAATGAATTCTCATGGGACATCGGATATCTAAGGATATCACTGGTAACCTCGCAAGATATTTGGAAAGATTACAAGGCTTAATCATGGAAATTGATCCTGAGAAAAAGTAGCGGGTGAACATGCATGACATAAGTGTACTATTCAATACAAATAGCTATGATAGTAGTGGGATTTTTTAGATTTCAACAACATCACAACTATGACAACTTCCAGTGTATTCCGTACGCCTGCACAGATTGAAACTTGCTCCGTTAAACATCAAATTCAATTTTGTTTATTTTTTCCAAAGAAACTTTTTTTTTTTGAATAACAAAAATGGATTGATTTTCCTATAAAGAATGAAATTATATATAGTATCATAAAATGTTATTATGATTAAATATAACTTGTTTATAATTTTATTTGTACTGTTTAGTTTGATTGAACTAAACCAATAAACTTTATAATTTGGATTTTTTCCAATGGAGTTATGATGATCATAATAACTAATACACCTGATCAATATATATTCTAATCAATTTATATATTTAAATGATATTATTTTAATAAATGAAAATGCTTGTAATAAATATGATTTGTGATATTACAAAAGAAATAAAGAGATGGTATGTATTTAAAAATTATTTATCAACTACGATGGAATGGCTTAATGAGTCATAAGTGTGCGTCGTGTATATATATATATAAAATTTTAATATGATCAAAGACTCATGACGGTGGAAAACAAAGATTATTGGGATTTGTAAGAGTTTATACACACACCACACATATGATGTATCACCATTACTCTTGATTAAATTCTTCATATAGGTATATTTCTCTTTGACTTGAGTCCATCTATAACATCAATTATACTAAAATATTATGAGTACACCTCTTTTGTTTGGTTAAATTATAATTACACCTTAAATATATGTCAAAGGCTATATATTGGTGTCTCATACTTGAAAACCTGCACTTGTTTGTAAAGAAAATATGTACAACTATCAGCATTTATTAGATAAACGTCACCCAAATTAATATATCTATCTTTGAAAACATATTATTACCACAACTGATTACTCTTCTTCTTGTTGATCAATCAGAGGGATACACCATTTTCACACGATTCTAATGGTCGTTACTGAATTCATGTACTCAAAGAAGAAACATCCACAAACGCATTACCTTCACGTTGCAATATAATGCTTGTATATACCTTTTATAAGTACAATTGCTCGAGGTTAATTAATTTTTAATGAAATTAATGCGTGTTAACTTTACCTTGAATAATTTAGACCGTTCTAATATTAATTGATATATTGTATAATATTCGTAACCCAATATATGATGTGAAATGGCCCAGAATGAGTGAAACATATTTTCAAGAAATATAAGACAATATAAAACTTGTTAAGCGCGCTTGATTAATTCCAATCATAACATTATCTCAATAAGACATACCTGAGAGATATGATAGTTAAATTAAAAATATTCACACATACAATTGGGCATGAATATTTGAAAAATGTAATTAGAATCAATCATTCATGGGGATTAAGTAACCATTAAGGTTTGTTTATTAAATTTTCCAAGAACAATCATCATTGTGGAAGAAAAGAAAGAAAATTATGATGACAGAATGTGTTAACAAGATTGAGAGAAGAACCTCAATGCACCAACATTAAGAATTACATCCAAACAATAATTTCAAAGCTATAAGATTTTAGATAAAGAAAAAGCTCTGGGTTAGAGTCATCAGAAGATAGAAGAGCTGTTACAAGTCAAAGAAATTAACACAGAGAAAATCATGTAATCCTGTAGACAGTTAGTTTCATCATCCACATGAATGTTTTGATAATGATCTCCAGACATTATTACATTTATGATATATCATAACCATTCATCAACCATTATTATTAACATAGACCATTTCCTGACTGAAGAGAACCCATAAAAAAAGCAAATAAAAGTTCTCTTTTCTGAATATTAACTACAAAAATGATAAAAATCTATATACACCACATTAAATGACTACTTCTTTTATTCAATGTGTTCCAAATTCACATCTGAAGAATGCATTCACCCACATTCCTCTTCTTCTTCTTATGTCACCAATAAAATGTCCACAATAGCTAAAATTCTTTTCATACACACAACAAACACACCATGCAGAAACAACTAATACAACAGATCCTGCTCCTTCAAAGCAACTAATTTCCATGACTAGTAATGATACTCCACTACAATTTCACATCTAAATAAAACTTATCAGAATCAAAAGACAAGCTCTAAAACATGCTTTAAAAGAATATATTCTAAGCCTATACAATATGGCACACTCTCACTATCATTTTTCCAAACAAAACTGACTTCAATATTCGTTGAAACACTCTATCAACATCTCCTTTCAATTTTATACAAAATCAACTCTTCCAAATGATGCATAGACACACATGCATAATTGATTCAAACAAGTTCACACTCCATGCATGTGCAAAATATCACATTCTAAAGTTAGATAATAGCATGTTAATCAAAAGTAACTAATCATCACAAGCTTTCAATCATGCATGTTCAAGTATCACAAACAATTCAAAATTCATTGTTTAAACCAAACTTCATGGCTGCATACTTTCACTTTCAACCTCTCACAAGTACAATCATGTTACTACAATCATTCATATGTACAAGTACTAAAATTAAATGAAAATATTTTTATCGGATAAAGAGTCAAACACATCCACTTTCAATCACCTTTTTGCATAATACAAATATGCCCATTGGAAACAAATGCATCATAACATCAAAGACATGCAAAGCCTCTGTAATTAGATAAAGAACTCAATCATCTCATTTAAACCATTTCAATGACAAGTTTTTCATTTTCAGACATCATCATCAATCCGTTTGACCCACATCATCATATGGAATATCTTAACATGATTTCATTCTTCTTCACCTTTTCAAATGTCGTAGATTACTTTTGGACAAATCAAACACTCATCTAAAGATGACCTCATTATATAAATGAGTACCACATTCTTTTCTAGTTCTCATTTTGAAAGTTTTCAGTGCATTTACATTCTCTTCCAAACACCTTCAATATTTGCTGTTCTTCAAAACACAAAAGGAACATGCATCTTTCTCCAACATTATGTGAGAATTTTCCATGTTTATCATAATCAAAAGAAACCAAGTCAAGAAGATTTATACCTTGAACCCCACTTTGTTCCTTTCGAGATAATCTGATGAGGTAGTGCTTCCTCTATGTAATACCAAAAATTGTTTCAATGGTCTAGATATTTCAACATTGTTCTGTCATCGTTTCATTAGAGTACGTTACAGAGAACCTTGCAAAGTGGTAAAGCTTGCATTCCCATGAACACACTCCCACAAGCTTTATGGCAAGAACTAATGAATATGTAATCCCTTGGAACACCTTCATGTGCTCTCCGAGTGAGGTTTCTCTCACAGTGTTTTCCATAAACAAGATCCCATTTTGTGTTTCTCAACAATAATTATTTATCAACCATAGTTGCAGGCATGGTTGTCTAACTCACCTTTCATAGTCCATATTCCTGTCATCATCAGGTGATCTCCATTCCTTCTGATGCTTTAAAAGAACCACATATTTCATTTATAAATGAAGATAAACTTGATTTGTATATTCTTTTTCATATTCATAAGTGCTATGTCAGTGCTCCTTGGTACTAAGGAGCTGATACTTTTCATCTCATGATTTTATAGCTCTAAAGTTTCTCCTCCTTCATGGAAATCCCTCAACTTCTCAAGCTAATGCTCTCCTCTGATTTTGTATTTTTGCATCCCATCAACTAAGATAGAGCTTCAAAATATATTTATCAAAGATCTTTTCTAAGGAAGATGGATTAGCATTTCAGCTTTAAACTTTCATGAGTCCTCCAGTCTCACAACGCTTTCTCTTTTGCCATGATCGAGATCTAAATTTTCAATCTTGATCCTTCTCCTTCACATAAAATCATATAATTCATCAAAATAAATGATAGTGAATTCCTTCCTTTTACCCAAAAAGAATAGCTATAAGAATTTAGATAACTCACAGAAATGATAGCTAAATTTTTTCTCTGTAATACCAAACATGATCCTAATAGTGTGCAAACTTTACAGCAGAATAAGTTCCTCAAGTTAAAGAAGAAAATGCAGAGATTATGATCACTAATTTAAACCACTGGTGTCGTTTTGTGTGTTTCATTTGTCTTATAATCAAATTATACACTAAATTTTAAACTCATAAAACATAGTGAAATACAAAATTATAATCACAACACCATTTATACCATGTTGATGATACGAGTTCCACCTCCTGTAATATGATCTCCATAACTCTCCTAACTGGTTAGGTCCTTGGGATTATGGTTTAAATAAAGAGCACAAGAATCTATATGCCCAAATGGAAATTTTTTACTACTCCATTATCCATAAAAACATGAAACACCAAAAAGACTTCAATCTCTCAATTTGGTTACCAACTGACTGCAGGCTTCTGACCTCCATATTGGTGTCAGGCTTGTTCAATCTCCAAATTGAAAACATCTTCATAAGAGTTTTCTCAACGCTTCTGTATAACATAACACCAGAGCTCATAACAACACATCTAGTGGTTGGTATTCACTATATTTGGTCTTTAATGACCTGAAAGAACCCTTCCAAAGGGTCCTAAGTCAAATTATTCAAGAGGCACTGAGGATTGGCTCCATTACTCAAAAGCTAATCAATGGATTCCAAGAGATTAATCGCAGAAGGACTATTCTTTGAAATGTAAATGTTATTGGTCGTTATCTAAGATAAGCTGCCAACTTTCCCGCGATTGTGGCTCAGCCGAACATTACTGAGCACCGACAACTGAAGTGCTAAAGAGAATCCATTGAAATCACAAGAATCATAAACTCAGATGATTATAATTATCCAACGTTGCTTAAGAAGGTATTACACGCACTAAGCCGCCGATAACCTGGCTGCTTGTACTGAATTTATATATTATGACTGATGAGAGGCCTGCCTATGTGGGTTAGCCTCAGCTTCCAATGATAGAATCCGCTGTAGATAGATGACACGGTATTAACTCTTCATGATGATATCGGGTCAATATTAAATGCAAGGTTGCAGGAGAGGTCGTATTTCCAGCTCCACTCACCCTCCTGATATTGCTTTTGGTCACAAATATAACATTGAAACCATTTGAAATTCCAATGGATATGCCATTGGATTAATATTTCATTTCATATTTGAATTAACTCTGGCATTGCATCAAATCGTCCAATAAAACTTTATTATTGTTTATTTCAAATTGAGCAGATTAAAAGGTTAAAAACACTGAAAAAGAGAGTTTTGTCCATATCATATCTGAGTTGGGACATATTTAAAGTTACCAATAATGTAAAAATAGAAGTCGATGATCTTAGAAGAGAATAATTTGGGATCTATATACTCAAAGAATGAAGAAATATTACAGCACCTGAAAAAACTTGTACACTTTTAACAGTCTTAAGAAATATGTTAATGCAAAAATGTGGATAATATTATATTTTCAAAAGAACCAAATTATATGAATAGGTCTTGACAAGAATTCAATGGATCTCTAAGGATTAAGTTTTAATACTTATTTATTTTTAAGAATAAGGATAATATCACTAGGTCCATACTTCCAATTAGTAATACAAGATACTAAGTTTAAACAATTGTAGTTCACTTTCTCGCCAATTTGTACATAGTAGAACTAGCAGAGAACATCCACCATCAAACAAATTATCCCCCACAACCAACCTTACCCTATTCGAAATGAATGATGTTTCAACAAAGAACCAAAATAGTTAAACACCAACCTATCAATGTTAATGGAGAAAGCCATACAGCAAATAATGTAATGGAGAAAACAACACTATATGATGAGAAACACTATGAGGAATCAAGACACCACTCAATGGGCTTTGTATGAGAAATCCCATTTGGAAAATATTAAGGTTTTTCAACCACACAACAAGACACAAAATGAGAAAATTTCATTAGAATGACCTTAATCAAAAGAATCTAAATTTAAGCTAAAAGTTCATAGAATCTAATTAGATATCCATCTATAACTATCACTCTTAAAGAGATAGCCTATATTTGAGAAGAATAGAGAATTGGAAAATTATTGGTGAAAGAAAGATATTATTTATAAAACCCCTATTTCTTCTCTTCCTACCATTTCATCCCCAAATGTAATTCATGTGGATTTTTATAGTCACTAACTTCAAACAAGCCAGGT
The DNA here is from genome assembly GCA_034641835.2 of Pinus albicaulis. Lineage (NCBI taxonomy): Eukaryota > Viridiplantae > Streptophyta > Pinopsida > Pinales > Pinaceae > Pinus > Pinus albicaulis. The sequence continues at coordinate 96,448 of JAXQQM020069920.1, forward strand.
TAAATGTATTAATTACTGCAAAATGACTAAAATAGTAACATAAATTATTTATTCTAAGACATCTTTTATTTCAATATAATTTATACCTGCCTGTGCCGATACACCCAACTAGCAAATCAATGTTTAGAAATCATCATTAAAATCGCCTGAAGGAAATCACTCATCCAAATAAATACTTCATTAAGAATCAGAACAATCCTCAATTAATTTTTCCTAGCGCATGACAATAAAAAAATTACCGATGTATTCTCTGATCTTATATGTGTAACAACATATAAAACACTAGAATTAGTTTCTGATCTATTCACAAATTAAAACAATGACAATAGCACTTTAACACACATAAACAAACACAAATAGATATATACACATCTCCCAACCGTTGCATCCCTGCTAAAGAGGAGGGTCGCTCCTCCTTAGTTTATGTAAGCGCCAGAAGAGAAACAACGCTTAACTAAAACTAAATCAGATAACGCATAATAAGAGTGTAATGTAAATATTTCAGATATGATGATTGAAAGATAGAGTTGTGATGATGACTCCTTCTCCCAATCGTATCCCATTTGTGTCCTTTAAATATACAACTGGATACAAAGGAAATTTCCAACCAATTGACACAAAATTCCACAGATATTTCCACGTATGATTCAGCTATAAAACACTGGGAAATCTTTTGATTATTGCAATTGAGGAAATTTGGAAAATGGCCACAATAGACAATCTATGGATATTTCCTTCAAGAACTCTGCGTTTCTCTTCCTAATGAAGACCGACTTGGAAAATGACTCATATGAAAACTAATTGTCCATTCTACACAAACCCATTACCTATTTGTTAATTTTCTTTTTTAAACAAATTTCCAACTAAAAACTATCCAAACATATTCTGAATTTCCGAGTTAATATTTAACTATGACCAAGACTAGATTGAAACAAAAAGAGCTCTTGAGGCTCAATTTGTTATAACAAATTCATTAAATAAACCATCATTTACAGAAATAATTCATAATAATATTCAACTGCTAAAAATAAAGGACAATAAATATTATCATCCATATGAATATTAAATAATTATAAAATGGGATTAATGATAAATTATGATAAATAATGTGATAAAATAATGGTAGGAATGGATGAAATATATGTTAAGAAATGATAATAAGAGAATTAAAATTTAGCTCTAATACTCTAACCGAACATAGCCGTATGTCCCGATGCAACCCAGCTTCAGATACTAAAACTGTAATTCAACATGAAGATGTGCATCTCGACTTTGATATTCATGGAAGAAATGGTTATCTCTAAATGATTCCTTAAAATAATGATGTTCATCAATGGAGTTGTAACAATTTTCATTTTCAACCGCATGTATATGAAGTTGAAACAGTATGATAAGTAAGAACAAAATACAACTACTTTCTCAAAATTACAAACGACTTTATTTAAGATTGCAAAGTTAAATTTACTATATCAATGCTTCTGAATCCGGAAATTGAATCTATAGGATGCACGGATCTTGGAGATATAAACAAAATAGGTTATATGTAATGATAATGTGAATTTCTAAAAAAAATTAAACTAATTTTCATGAAATTTCACAAGTTTTCTTAATATTTTCAGACAAAAAACTTAAAGCAAACAATTGAACAATTTCAATATATTAGCAAAATGGTTCTAGGTAAATTGTTTTAAAAAATAGCACCTTTCTCCCAAACTGTAATCTATCCTCATATACTAGAAAAAGTTGAGGTGGTTGCTATGACCATTGTTGAGATATTTTCAGGTATAAGAACATAGAATAAGAGATATATTGTGAATGAATAAGGAGATCGATGGATGATAAAGAATATAACATTGACTAAGATAGATGTTAACACTCAAACGAGAGATTGTAAGTCAAAATCTAAGTGGTAAAGAAGCACAAAAGAAGCAAGTGTTTTAATGGACTCATCAAAAATATAGTAATGAATCAATGGTTTTTCACAAGACATTCTCCTAAACTTTTGATAAATCAAAATTATATTATTACACTGTTTTTACCTCCGTAAAAATGGAATGACATTTTTTGAAGCTAATGTAAATGAAATGATGCCGAAAGTGATGGGAAGGTGTAGCTTCTATAAGTCAAAAAAAGTAATCGAAAGTGTAGTAGTGTTTCCTTCCACCAAACCGATTAGTTTCCTTATCATACAACATCCATGGTATCTTAAATTGTTTTCCAAAGGGTCAATACAAGAGGTTGCAATAAAACAATTAAAAAAAATGATGCCTCACCAGACTGTGGACTTCATTTATTTGTTGTGACATGTTGCAATTCAATGCACTAGGTAGTTATTCATATTCCCACATATTGGCGTTGAATGTGATGGGTGGTCCTTCAACCATAGCATCAACAACAATAGAGGCATTATAATCTCACTGGTAAAGTTAGATAATCTATAACTTAAATCTTCACTTAATAACAACATTCGAGCGATAAAAGTAGGTGAGAAGAAAGCAGTCAATTGAGATGTTCTATACTATAATCCTACACTTTCCGTGCTCTCAACACTGCCCCCCCTTTAAAGATAAGAGGAACAAGCAACGCTTCCTTGTCTTACGAGGTATTTTTAATCAAACCTTCAGAATTCACTTCTTGCTAAACCCAATAGTTTATGGACTTGGATACCATCTTGGGAAACCCACCTATGAAAAGAAAGTTCCTAGGTCATCGAACGCCACACCGTTTATCAATGTTGTCTTTCTAGTAAATACTTGGGCCTGGGTTGAGCTCATGACTCTCCTTCTGTACACACCCTGTACTAATCCATATTTGTTATTGTTATTTTTGTAACAACCACCTAGTAGTTCATGTAATAAAGAATAAAGGAAAAGAATACCAAGGTCATGGGACACTTAATTGTGTTTAATGTTGGGAAAAACAGCCTTAACAGTCACTTTCACTTACGTGCTAAGAAAATCGGGCAAAGGTAATAAAAAAAGGAAAAGAGACATTAATTTACATGATACTTATAAAAAATAAAGAAAAATATAGGGAAAGAGAGATGAAAGGTCACAAGTTTGCATGATTGAAATTGAAGAAAAGAGGAAATGAAGAAAATAGAGGTCTCAATGATAAAAAAAACTTTTAGGATCGGGCTCACATCATTTGTCAGGCTTGATTTGGAATTGGTTTCAAAGAGAGAAGAGCAACAAAAGAGAAGAAAGCAAGTACAAGTGAAGACAAAGGAATGACAAGGAAGCAAAGAAAGCAAAGGACAAGAAAGGAGGTGGATCAAGAATTAAGAGGAGGATTTGTAGGCACATGCCATGTGTGATTTCTTGTTAGTTTTTGAAATCATGGTACATGATTTATGTATTTGGTTATTTTGTTGTCACCGGCACGGATTTGTTGAGTGTGATGTCAGATTTCAACCTTGCCTTGTCAATTTCTAGATAACTCACAGCTATGGATTCTTTTCTGCCATTAATTGTCAAGCTTTTGAACCGGGTGAGGTGGTTCAGAAAATTCCCAGAAGTTGAGGTGAGGCTGACCCTGAAGCCCCTGACTCCACAGGTTACATGCAAATTCCTCATGATATACAGCAGGAAGAACCTGAGGCATTCAATATTGTTTGGCTCAATGATCTCTTGACCGGTTTTGTGCATTTGGCGAGGCCTCAGGTGGAGGTGGCTTAATCTTCTGAGAGTTCCTGGTTGTTTATGTTCTCGATATCCCACATTCATGCTTGGAATGTGGCACAAGGGTGATAGGTTGAAAGAAAGATTTGCCCTATGCCAATCTAATACGGTGGTTTGTGGAAGGTCCCCTGACTGGTTGGATTTTGCATCTTCAATGGTGAGCTATTTTCCTACTAGATTCTATGAGCAACAAAATTTTTATTATGGTGATTTGATATTGTTATATCAGAGTTATTAATTCAAGCTATATGTTTGTTATAAGCAGGATTGCAAATGAATCCTAGCTAAGTTCAATCAATATTTGATAAGTATTTGATGGTTAATGAATGCATGGGCTAAATGAACAGTTATTGTAAAAATTATTGCAGAGGCCATTAGACCTTCTTCAACATTCTGGACAGTCGTACTCTTCATCTTGATATGCATTCACAGAATCTGACAGTGTTCATATAAGTTCGGCCAAATGATCAAGTGAGGTCCTGTTGGGTCAAGTCCTCGATCAATTTTTATAGGATTAACATTGTTCCTCTAAGTTTTGATGTCCTGGAAGTTCAAGAAGATATGGGCAAGTGGTCTCGAGGCTGCCCTCGAATTGTGGATCAGAATTGACCACACCTTGAACCAGAATTGGTTGAACTGCTTTAAAGCAAGGTTGTGCCAGCTGAGGTCACATCAAATATGCAAGCTGTTCCACAGGGTTGGGAGCTCCAGCTCACCTAAAAAGTATTAGCTCAAGGCTTGTCACCTAGGCGCCTTTGGGCTCCTGGCAACTCAAGTCTCAGAGAATGTCATTTGTGGTCGTAGGTTCACTCACGCCCACTCACATATCCAACTGGACATTTGGAGTCATGTTAGTGACCTCAGTTCCATGTTTATCTTTGTGTGACCCAAGGGAAATTGGGTAAATGTAGGAGGGAGAGGTTCACATTTTTAGTAGTATGGTTATGGTATACTCATGGGTGTGGAGGATGAAGATACTCATTAGATCTACTTCATTTATGTTTTGTTACACGAGTGTTGTGTTGGAGATAGTAGGTTCACAAACTTAAAGAACTAGTGTGTCATAGTGTCTGTGATAGTATTTTTGGCTGATAACATTTACTACTATGCCATTCTATATTAACCTGCAACTGATTTGTGATATTCACTATTACTTAGTAAGGAAAAATGGGACGATTGCTTTACTATACTTCTAAACATACACATTTTTCAAGGGGCGTTAAAAACATTGTTTTCCTTGTTTTCTATCAAAAAGAGAGGCAGAGTTGTGATTTGTATGTAATGAGCAACACAACTACTTTCAAATTGTATTCATGATTTCATGTTGTTTTAGCAACATAAGTGGTCATGGCATAGCAGGTGAATCAACATTGCAAAAGTTGTTAAGAGTTTGGTAAAGGTGGTTGACCTTATTTTTCATTCAACTTACTCATTCATTAATTTTTGCATGTTTAATGTCCATTTCAAATCTATTAGAAGTAATGTTTTCCTTGATTGAAAATTGTCCTCTCCATAAACAAAGAGAAATTTGTGTTTCTTGTATTGTCAAAGGTTGTGATATAGTGTCACTTTAAGTTTGTTTGAGGGTTATCACTTAATTGTCTAGATATATCATATTACCTATTATGAGAAACCTTCCTGGATCCTGCTATATGTGCCTATAGAACTATTGATTTAGTTTGTCTGCTTGACCTTTATTTGTTTACATGCTCTCATAAGCCTTAATATTTTCCATAATTCTAAAATATTACTAAGCCAATAGTTGTTGGGTAACTTTGGCAAGATAACATTCCACAACATATTTAGATGTGTTGATGCTTCCAGTATGTTGTGGAATACTATGTTGCAAAATACACATGATTTCCAGTGATAACTCACCTCTGCATAAAGATGTATTTGTTGCGCATTCATAATGATTGAAAAATGCTTGCTAACTGACAAGAAAGAATACTTGTTAAATATTATTCAAAACTAGGTTCCAAATAAAAATGTAGATGAACACCTCACCAATGCAGCAAACATGTTGTTGTATGTCAGAAAGACAAAATATGACAGCACATAACTCAAGTAAATTGGTCACTTCAAATTATTTCTAATGCCTAGAAACATGTTATTGATATGTAAGAATCTATGTTGAATATTCAAAATTACTTTGGGATAAGTTCTAGGAATCATTGAACTCATTTTGTATAGAATAAATAAATATATTTATGAGAATGAACTAATGTAGCCAACAAGAGATAGAATTGAGGCTCTTTCAAATTGAGCACATTATAATTCTTTTGAATTATATATGTCGACTAATGTTTTGTTTCTTGTTATATAGCAAAGCCATCTTTATAAACAACATTTTGCTTTTTAGAGTAAATGCTCTTTCTAGAGCTATCACCATTTAAACTTGAACTACATATAAGATTCCTTATTATTTATTTCATTAATGGTTGTAGCCTTCTAATGTTTTTGGGTATATTGTTTATATATTACTCATTGAGCTTACATAATTGCATTTGTTTATGAATCCAAGAATTTTATTGTTGTGATATCTATGGAAAGCTAAAGAATTCATCATTCATTTCCACATGGTTATCAAATGCTTGGTTAAGGATTAAATGTGTTTATCCCCATAGACAAGTTATAGTAGATTTTCATTTTGAGGGAAAAATTCCTTCAATATGCCACAATTCATTAGATGTTTGTGAGAAATTTACTGAGCTTTCATTTAGATTAGCTTTACTTTATCAGACAAACTAAATATACAACTAATTGGAATATCAATTTTTTTCTCTTGTCATTTAGATAGATGAATAAATGGGTAGGGATACCCATATATCTCTTTAGTAGAAATAAAAGAAATCTTAATTTTAAAATGGATCATCTTCATAGCTGGATAAAGAATAGAGGATAATGCATGGGGACAAGGTGGAGTTTAACCAAATCAACAACGCTGGTATGGAGGGAGTGGATCATCAATGAGAGACATCACAGTGTGAATGGGAGAAGGTTTCCATGATAGTAGTGAATTTAATGAGTGGGACCCAAGGTGAGAAGGCTCAAATTTTTTATAAGGAGGGCAAGGTAGCCATAGATCCCTATGTTATTGATTATTTATTTTGTAGTATGTATGACTTCTTGCAATCTCTAGCTGTTTAGCTGAGATTGTTTTGTTGTTTAGCATAGGGTGTTCCCGAGCAGGGATCCCACCTCTTCCCTTGAGGTAGCCTATAGGAATATTATTGTACTATCATTTACACACTATGGTATTTTGATCAAGCTTCATTCTTCAGCTACAACAGAGTGTCTGTTTAGATTTGTGTTGTGTTGCAAGGTGTTGGAGTGGAGGGTTGAGAAACACACTTTATAAGCTAGTTTTTCAGGGGAGGAATCATTCTTCTCATTGGGAGATCCGAAAAGGAGGTTATTGAGCTTTCTTTCACATCTTGGCACCATTCCAACCTATTCCCATCATCTACAACACAGATTCCCTCTTTGACTGCATTATTCTAGTGAGCACTTGCAGTGGAGGTTTCAGTGCTTGATTTGCAGGGTGAGATCTTTAGTGTTGGGATCAGCCTTTCACCTGAAGGATATATTGGAGGAGATCTATTCATTTAGCTATAATTTTCATCCATTTCCATCCAATTATTTAGTTTCATCTACTATTCATCCCTAGGGTTGCATTCCGTCATTTTGTACTTTTGGGGTATTTCCAGAAACCCTTTCGAGGTTGTCTAGGAAAAGTGTTTGGGAGCCTAGATCTTCACTCCCACCATTAGTTGAGCTATATAATAGTAGATCCATATTGATATATCATTCCTGTAGTATTTATGCCCTAAAATTGCGCTGTCTTAGCTCATGGAATCTGTATGGAAGCTATTTCTCATGTATTGACATATTAGTTTAGTAGAGGCTTGTTTTCTATTTCTTGAGTGACTGCATCCTCAAGATCTTATGCCTATTATTTGCTGATATGTTTAATAATATGGCTGTACATTTGTCTCATATCATGGTGTGTTGATTTATTCACTACTATTTCCATTATTGTGTTCAAATATTGCTGCTTCCCCATTTGGGAATATTACAGTGGTATCAGAACATAATCTTGGCTCAGCCTGTGCATCTCAATGATTATGCTATCTGGAGAATAAGAAGAAGGAGAAAGAGATTAGAATGATGGAAATAATGAGTTTTATCTCATCTCTTTCCAGATCTAAGAGGGACCTCACCAAGGAGGTCAAGCAAAGAAGAATGGAGAGAAACAGTGAGACCTCATTAGGGTTTCAAGATGAGGAAGGGCCATGCACTTCCTATCAGCAAAATAAAGATTCAGTATTGCATAGAGCTCCAAAGAAACATACAATGCCCTATCCTTTTGAAGAAGAAGGCAAGAGGAATGGAGATGGACGACACTTAGATCATGATATTCTAAGTGAGTATCTTGCACAATAAAAATCTCAAACAAGATCTTTCAAGGAGAATATAACTCTCCCATAGTTCATTCAGCTCAAAGAAGAAGGAAGAACTTGTAGTAATAGATTTCTATTGTCTACATTTGATGCGTCATCCACATGCACAACAATAGCTTGGGGAATGAATTTGGATGCATTCTTCCTGCTACACCCATTATTAGAAAAAGAAGTTGTTGAGATTGCAACATTGCACCTTGAGGTTGAAGCAAACATTTGGTGGTTCCACCATTTGATTCATGCAAGAGTGACTGCATATGCACATTTTACTCAAAGGTTGATCAAGAGGTTTGACAAGAAGAAATCAGAGGAGAAAATTCCACCACCACTTTCTGCAAGAGAACTTGCATCAAGATAAAGAACACTTGCACCTTTGCAAAGTGGTCCTGATAGCTTGACATTTAGAGTCCCATGCACTATTCTGAAGATGCATGATGAGGAGGAGACTTATACCAGTGCTGATGCAACCATAGAAGAACAACCATCATCTTCAGTAGTTTGGGAAGTCATCACACCAGAGGAAGGAACCCTTGTAGCAGTACAAGATGTTCCCAAGATTTAGCAAGGTATGCATGTGTTTCCATTTCCTATTATTTCAACACATCATATGGAGGATTGTGGGAACATGCTATCAGGGAAAATGCATGACCTAGGGTCAAAGAACATTGCTGATTTGGAGCAACAAACTATCATTGCGCTGAGGAAACTTGATTTGTTAGAGGAGGAGATCTACATTCATCCTATAATGTCATTTTTGAGTTGCACACAACTCTTGGGGTTGAAGTGTATAATTTTGGAGGATAGGATGAATATTATCCTAGGCAATCCAATGCAAAAATGTATGTTCAACATTGTGCATGATCATGAGATAGAAGATGCACCATCATGGAGATTAGCAACGCTGTTATTGAAAAACAATGATGAGTTTGGGGCCCAAATATTATTGGGGCATTTTGATGACCATTTTACTTGTGTGACATTGGATAGGAAAATGATTAATGGAGGACATCTTATGATGAATGACATATTCCATTATTATGATGGATACTTCTTGATGAGCACTTCACATTTTGATGAGAAGTTTTTTCCTACATCTTATTTGGATCCTTATGGGGTCAACTTGGTCATTGATGATTGGCCTTCATTTGGATATCTCCAGGAGATTGCATTTTAATATCCCATGAAATGCAAAGATAGAAATCTGATTTGGGAGGATGGTATTATCCATTGGAGGGATGCCAATTTTGAGCATGATGATAGGCACTCACCATTGGTTGGATGGGTGATGTTGATGAGCAAGAGGCTTTAAAGCCACTTGCAAATCTATGACATAGGGCAGCAGGAGGCAAGGCTGTGTTGGCTACTCTTGAGAGAGTTTGGCCATCATGTAGCATATCCTATTCCAAAGGGTGTGATAATGGTTGGGACTTGGCATGGAAATTCCATCATATGGCAGCAAGGAGTTTGGGTGCAGTGGGATGATGTGATATCCTTCATATCAACCATCATGTTGATGCTCCATGGTCTGTATGGTGATGGTGTGAGGAGGCAAAAAGAGTTGTTGTTGCTTTGGATACTCTTGGGAGAGTATGGGCTAATTTTCTCCCATACTTTGCATGATGTTGTAGGAGTAGATGGTGGTGGCACAATCATGGTGCAAAGGGGCTACTCCTTATATTTGGAGGATCAAGAGGTACTTCCACCTTGGAAGGAATCTCCCGTATATAGTAGCATTATGGTAGATGACTTTGGCATTTGGCATGTCAAAGAATGGAGCTATGAGATGATGGGAGCCTTATTACAAAGGCCAATAGCGCTGTCACTTGGGAGATTGGGTTTTTTGATGGAGTTTTCATAGGATCACTTCACATATGATTCACTTGATCGAAAAGTAGTAGATGAGAGTGATGGAGTATTGGATGGAGACATCTATTACCATGATATGATCTCCTTGACTTGGATCTCCAAGCATAAGGAGAAGGTTTTGCATTCAACACATAGTTCATTCCTTTTCATGGAGATATGTCATACCACTATGGGGGGCTCATTCATGGATCTTATTATCAACCTACTCTTAGTACATGGTAAGAGTTGTGTTTTTTCACTTATTGATTATCTAACACAATATTTTCATTTTCTTACCCTTTCTATTCAGTGCATTGCTCCATAAGAGGGAAAGCCTCTATTTGGGCTTCATGGTCATTTTGGGACCAACATCAGTGATGGGGATAACCATCTCTTTTATGGACTTGGGCAAGTGTTGTACTATTATTTGTATGCTGAGTTGATAAACAATGGCATTTACTATTTACTAGTAGATGAGATGACATGCACAATCACAAATTTGCCAGAAATTTGACTTGCCACATCATGTTATGAAACTCATAGCTTAGTAAACTATGTCAGAACTACTGGGAAACTATTGGTACCACTTGTGCATTACAAAACCTTAGTACCTTTCTCTACTTGGATTCCATATGATGATAATAGATATTCCACTTATATGGGATGGTCGGCAAGAACCAAAAGAGTGGGCCTTGGAAAACATTTCCTTTTGCTTCATGAAGGCAATATTATTACACCAAATTCACAAAGAAATTTCCACACTTATCATAAGTGGAGAGAGATGTTGGGTGTGGAGCCTAATTATCTTTTTCATTTTATCACGTAAAACAGTAAATTTGTCAGACTTGATTTAAGTGCAACGCCAATTGGGACGAAACGTTGCCTGGGGTCCTGAAGTGGGGGGGCAAATACGACTTTATGGAGCTCCCTGAATGTATTAAAATTGCCTTCAGAGAAGTATAGTAATTTCTACTCAATCTGGGTCGTTCGTTAGGCGGATGATTTGACGGTAGAAGTTATGTTTAGTTTAGGGTTTTTGCTTTAGAAGGCAACCCCTCGCTTTTATGAGGGTACTGTATTGCAGCTGTGTATTGTATGTGTATTCTTAGAGCGAGAAATAGATAGGGAGACTATGAGAGAGAACGAAGGATATTACAGTGGATCTGCTGTAGGTTATGTCTCTTCATTTTGCTGAATAATAGAAAGGAAGGACTAGCTATTTGGGGTGGACGTAGCCCAAACTAGGTGAACCACGTATATCCGTGTCTCTCTGGTTTTATGTGTTTTGTGTGCTTTTGTACTTTCCAGATATTTTATGTTTTTCATTGCTCTATAATATTTAATTTTCTAACAAGAGAGACAATGGGATGGAAAATTTGATCCATCATGTTCAGCTATGTAGCCTACCTACTTTGCAGGTGCTTAAGGTGGAGGAGATCTTTCATGAGTTGCCATGTTGGAGGGTGATTCATTTTGTATGGATGATAGCTTGGGGATGGAGGCTTCACATGGGAATGATAGTTCCCAATATGTTTCAGATTCCATGCCTCAAGAAGGCCTCTAGACAGCACATTGTTTCCCCCATGGGTATTTTACTTCTTCATGATGATAGCTATTTGGGATGGTCACCAAAAGCTAACTTGCATACTTGGGAGGAGCAACTTGGAGCTTTATTGATGAGACAACATCTTGTTCCTTGGAGGATTTTATCATATGAAGATGCTACAAGAGGAGGAGAGGAGGCTCTTCAGTTCTATCCTTTTGGTTGCTTGAGTACAAGCAACATTTGGGAGGGGAGGACTGTAATGTTCCTAAATTAGCATGCAACTAATTGGAATATTGAATTTTTCTCTTGTCATTTAGCTAGATGAATAAATGGGTAGGAAGGCCCATAAGTCTCTTTAGTAGGAATAAAATCCCTCTTAATGTGAAAAGGGATCATCTTCATAGCTGGATAAAGCACCCTCATGTGTGAACAGAGGCTAATGCATGTGGACAAGGTCAAGTTTGACCAAATCAACAATGTTGGTATGGAGGGAGTGGATCATCAATGAGAGACAACGCAGTGTGAATGGGATAAAGTCTCCATGATAGTAGTAACCCTAATGAGTGGGACCCAAGGTGAGAAGGCTCACATTTTTTATAAGGAGGGCAAGGCATCCATAGATGGTTATGTTATTGATTATTGATTTTGTGGTATTTATGACTTCTTGCACTCTCTAGTTGTTTAGCTGAGATTGTTGTGTTGTTTAGCACCAGGTGTTCCCTAGTGGGGATCCCACCTCTTCCCTTGAGGTAGCCTCTAGGAAGAGTATTGTACTATCATTTACACACTCCAACATTCTGGCCAAGCTTCATTCTTCAGTTACAATGCAGTATCTATTTAGAATTGTGTTGTCTTACAGGGTGTTGCAGTGGGGGGTTGAGAAACCCACTTTCTGAGCTAGTTTTCAGGGGAGGAAGAATTATTCTCATTGGGAGATCAACAAGGGAGGTTATTGAGCTTTATTTCACATCTTGGCACCAGGCCAACCTATTCCCATCATCTACAGTGCAAATTCCCTCTTTGACTACGTTATTTTAGTGATCATTTGCAGTGGAGGTTTCAGTGCTTGTTTTTTAGGGTGAGATATTTAGTGTTGGGATCAGCCTTTCACCCAAAGGATTTATTGGAGGAGATCTATTCATTTAGATATAATTTTCATCCATCTCCATCCAGTTATTTAGTTGCAGCTACTATTCAGCCCTAGGGCTGCATTATGACATTTTGCACTTTTTGGTATTTCTGGAAACCCTTCCTGGGTTGTCTTGGAAATGTGTTTGGGAGCCTAGATCTTCACCCCTAGAATTGTTTGATCTATATAATAGTATATCCATATTTTTATATCTTGTTGTAGCAGTTTATGCCCTAAAATTGTACTTTGATGGCTCATGGCATTTGTATAACAGTGTTTTTCTCATGTATTCACATATTTGCTTAGAGGAGGCTTGTTTTGTATTGCTTGAGTGATTTGATCCTCAAGATATTGTGCCTATTATTTTATGATATGTTTAATAATATGGTTGTACATTTGTCTCATATCATGGTGTGTTGATTTTTTCACTGCTATTTCCATTATTGTTTTCAAATATTGTTGCTTCCCCATTTGGGAATATT